>SDVV010035822.1:0-11015 GCA_016164225.1 Gammarus roeselii
CATATTTATCATATCTCCAGGTCAAATTGAGATTCTGAATCTGTTTGTTTCATATAATAGGAAATTTTGTTTTTTATTCTGGAGAAAAATTGAATATTCACTGCACAGTAAGAAATTGTATGAACAGGGCTTAAACACGCTTTGTGACAAGGAAGCATTTAAATTGGAACACGCCTTGTGACAGGGAACCATTTAAATAGCAGCGAACAAATAGACAGAAGAGGAGTTGTTTACAAAATCAAACGCGAACACTGTCACGCGAGCGAAGAAACAGGAAACGTCAGTCACCAGAACGTCAAGCGGAGACGCGACCCACCATCAGCATGAGATAAACTGGGATGGGAGTACTATCCTCAGCCAGCAACCTCATAGCCAGCGCAGGAAGATCATCGAAGCATGTTACAGCTTCAACAATCCCCATGCTCTTAATAGGGCAATCCCTATTCCAACACACTCGGCAATTCAACAAGAACATGAAAAATTATTTAGGCTCATTCACTATGTAAACTAAATTCTATTTCGTAGTTTGGATACAGCTGTTTTGGTCTTGAGTAATTTTATTTTGTTTCTCTTATGCACATTTATGCCTCCTTTGATAAAGTGTGGTCCAGTACCTCACGTAAGCTCAGGAATAAATAATTCTAAATCCTATTTTGAATTTTGCTATTTACCTAGAAATATATATATATACATATGGTGCAGTTTGGGTAACTCAGTTTCACTGGCAAGTGTGCAGATAGTGATAAGTGATAAGGGTTCGTTTATATTAAATTCAGATGATACGCTTTCAGGCACTTTTCACTACAAATTGCATACATGTCAATATTTCAAAACCCTATTAAAAGTATTGTAGAGACCAAAAAACGAATTTCAATGTATACTTCAATTTGGGCTGGAAAATGTATTCTAAAGACCACAATTAGTTTGTTCTCGAGCAAGTAACCGGCTGATCGGACGAACCAAATTTCCATCGATCGGTTAAAAATAATTTGTTTGGTTGACCGAGTCCGCTGTACTAGTATTACATTTTAAAATAATTATAGTAGAGTTAAAAATATAGTATTTTAATTAATTATTTTCGATTCCTGCACGGAATATTTTAACAGCATACTTCCAAAATTGTCAGTACAATGTTTAATTATTTCATTCGTTTAAATTTATAATTATACGTACGCAACTATCTGTTTAACGCATTAATTACGTTTAGACAGAGCCAAGTAGTTCACTCGACATAAAGTTAAACAGCGAAACAATATACTTGCATTGGTAAGATCTGAGATCCCCTTGTGGAGGAAACATGCAGAATCCACTATACAAGGCGGGGATGATCGTTCCCATACTTGCGACGGGGTGTAGCAAAACAAATGGCTAATTATTTATCAAGAAGGTTTCATCACAATTCCTTCACGTGACTAAATGAATTTCAAATTTATTCTAGCATGCATTAAGTTATGTAATCTCCGAATCAATCTCGAGGAGTGCTGCGGTTCGAGTATTTTGTTTACTCATCGGCAAACGATCACTACCTCAGTGCGCTTTTTGAAGTTATAGACGCATCAAGCATGTTGCAGTTTCGCCTTAGTAACCCAAATTTACTTAAGAAAGACGACTAATTCCTGTTGGAATGTTGTTGTCAAGATCAATGTTGCCATGGTTACCGTAGCTATGGTTACTGGTACCACGTTAATTGTTGTTTACGCTTATGTCATGGTTACTGTTGCCATGGAAACTGTTACGACGGTCACTGTTGTCTTGGTTACTGGTGCATAGGCTGGTATTGCAATTGATTGTTGTTATGGCAACGATTGCTTTGATGTGTTATGTATGGCTGCACTGGCCCAGCTGACGCAGTGATATTCGCTCAGCCGCAGTGATAGTGGCTCAGCAGCCGAAGTGATAGTGGCTCAGCAGCCGCAGTGATAGTGGCTCAGCAGCCGCAGTGATAGTGGCTCAGCCGCAGTGATAGTGGCTCAGCAGCCTCAGTGATAGTTTTTCAGCAGCTACAGTGATAGTGGCTCAGCAGCCACAGTAATAGTGTTTCAGCAGCCGCAGGGATAGGTTTTCAGCAGCTGCAGTGATAGTTTCTCAGCAGCTGCCGTTATAGTGGCTCAGCAGCTGCGATGATAGTGACTCAGTAGTTGCAATGATAGTGGCTCAGTAGCTCCAGTGACAGTGTCACCAGTAGATATGACATTGCCAAGGCAAACATAATTGATGGCAAACATAATTAATGGCAAACATAATTAATAGTGAGCAGACGCAGCTGTTGTGACGGTTAACTAAGAACATAGGGCATCAAGCGTCTCACACATTTTGCACTGAACGCAATGCGAGTGCGCTGCTCCAGCTGGTGCACTACACCAGCTGGCCGTCGCATTGTTGCTGCCTTAGATGCTGTGAGAGTGTACTACACCAGCTGGCAGTCGCGACGATGATGTCTTAGGTGTAGTGAGAGGGCACAGCACCAGCTGGCTACCGTGACGATAATGCAGTAGACGTAGCAAGTGCACTGCACCAGCTGGCAGCCACTTTCAGGATGCCTTAGATGCGAGTGCACTGCACCAGCTAACAGTCGCTTTAATGACTTCATAGATGCATTGAGAGTGCATCATACCAGCTGGCAGTCGCAGCGATGTTGTTTTAGATGCAGTGAGAGTGCACTGTACCAGCTGGCCGCTGTGACTCTAATGCCGTAGATGCAGGGCGAATACACTGCACCCGCTGGCAGTTGCTGCGATGATGCCTTAGATGCAGTGCGATAACACTAAATTCGCTGAAAGCCACGGCGATGATGCCTTTGACGCAGTGATAGTACATTGCGCCATCTGACAGTTGACGCGATGTTCCTTTAGATGCAGCGAGAGTGCAATGCACCAGATGGAAGTGGTGGTAATGTCTTAAAGGCCTTGAGCGTGCACTGCACCACCTGTCAGCCGTAACAATCATCCCTTAGATGCAGTGCGAGTGCACAGTGCCAGCTGGCAACGCGAAGATAATGTATTGAATGCAGTGCAGGTACACTGCACCAGTTGTGAGTTGCGGTTAGGATGCCTTAAATGCAGCGCTAGTACACTTCACCAGCTGTCAGTAGTAGCGGTGATGTTTTAGGCGCAGTAAAAATTGCATGCGCTAGCTGGCAGCCGCAACAATGATGTCTTATATTCAGTGAGTGTGAACTGCAACAGCTGGCAGTGCAACGTTGTTACCTTAGATGCCGTGAGAGAGCATTGCACCGGCTGGAAGTAGCGACGTTGTTACCTTAGATGCCGTGAGAGTTCACTGCACCGGCTGGCAGTAGCGACGTTGTTACCTTAGATGCCGTGAGAGAACACTGCACCAGCTGGCAGTAGCGACGTTGATACCTTAGATGCCGTGAAAGAGCATTGCACCGGCTGGTAGTAGCGACGTTGTTGCTTTAGATGCCATGAGAGAGCACTGCACCAGCTGGCAGTAGCGACGTTGTTACCTTAGATGCCGTGAGAGAGCGTTGCGCCAGCTGGCAGTAGCGACGTTGTTATCTTAGATGCCGTGAGATAGCACTGCACCAGCTGGCAGTAGTGACGTTGTTACCTTAGATGCCGTGAGAGAGCACTGCACCAGCTGGCAGAAGCAACGTTGTTACCTTAGATGACGTGAGAGAGAGCTGCACCGGCTGGCAGTAGCGACGTTGGTACCTCAGATGCCGTGAGAGAGCACTGCGCCAGCTGGCAGTAGCGACGTTGTTGCCTTAGATGCCGTGGGAGAGCACTGCATCAGCTGACAGTAGCGACGTTGTTGCTTTAGATGCCGTGAGAGAGCACTGCACCAGCTGGCAGTAGCGACGTTGATACCTTAGATGCCGTGAGAGAGCATTGCACCGGCTGGTAGTAGCGACGTTGTTGATTTAGATGCCGTGAGAGAGCATTGCACCGGCTGGCAGTAGCGACGTTGTTACCTTAGATGCCGTGAGAGAGCACTGCGCCAGCTGGCAGTAGCGACGTTGTTATCTTAGATGCCGTGAGAGAGCACTGCACCAGTTGGCAGTAGCGACGTTGTTGCCTTAGATGCCGTGGGAGAGCACTGCATCAGCTGGCAGTAGCGACGTTGATACCTTAGATGCCGTGAGAGAGCATTGCACCGGCTGGTAGTAGCGACGCTGTTGCTTTAGATGCCGTGAGAGAGCACTGCACCGGCTGGCAGTAGCGACGTTGTTACCTCAGATGCCGTGAGGGAGCACTGCACCAGCTGGCAGTAGCGACGTTGTTACCTTAGATGCCGTGAGAGAGCATTGAACCGGCTGGCAGTAGCGACGTTGTTACCTTAGATGCCGTGAGAGAGCACTGCGCCAGCTGACAGTAGCGACGTTGTTATCTTAGATGTCGTGAGAGAGCACTGCACCAGTTGGCAGTAGCGACGTTGTTGCCTTAGATGCCGTGGGAGAGCACTGCACCAGCTGGCAGTAGCTACGTTGTTACCTTAGATGCCGTGAGAGAGCACTGCACCAGCTGGCAGTAGCGACGTTGTTACCTTAGATGCCGTGAGAGAGCACTGCGCCAGCTGGCAGTAGCGACGTTGTTATCGTAGATGCTGTGAGAGAGCAGGGCAGAAACCCCGTTCTAACTCGCACCGTGTCGTTACTGATCCTGTCTCTCAGAGTCATACTAGCCATGCTACTTAAACATCTCATCTCGATAACATTCAACATTCTTCTCTCATCTACTCTCACCCCCAAGTCTCAGCTCTGTAGAACACAGTTGGGACAACTATACACCCTCGTACAGCCCTCTCTTTGCTTCCCCCTCCAACGTCCTACAGCACATTACACTCTCCAGTGCCCCCAACTCTTTACATCCTTCCTTCACTCGCGACTTCACTTCAGTTTCCACTAGTTCAGCATTTTCCAGTTTCCTATAATAACTCCACATTTAGGAGGACACTTATTCTGCTCACTTCGACATTCCTCGAGCATCTCATTATTTTAATTTAACCTACGTTCACTCGAAGCTTCCTCCTCTCACACACTCTACCTAACTCCGATACTAGCCTACACAGCTTATCCTCTGAATCCTCCACCAGTGCCGTATCATCCGACCACATTAACTGGCTCATCTGCGAACTCTGGCCATTCGTTTCGAACAGCTCCAAGCCACGTCCCAGCATACTCGCGTTCACCTCCTTGCCCACTTCATCCATATAGAGGTTGAACAGCCAGGGAGACATAACACAGCCTTGTCTCAGACCCACTTCCACTGTGAACCAATCACTCACATCGCTCCCCAATCTGAAACATTCTCTGCTGTCAACATAGAAACTCTGAAGTGCTTCCAACAGATTTCCGCTCACTCCATAGCAACGCAACACCCTCCACAGCGCTTTCCAGTCAACCTTGTTGGAGGGCTTTCCAAATCCACGAAGGCTCAGAACACATCGTTAACCTTCGCCAGGTGCTTCTCACAGACTTGCCTTACTGCAAATATCTGATCGGCACACCCTCTACCACTTTTAGGGTGTGCTGATCAGATTTTTGCAGTAAGGCAAGTCTGTGAGAAGTGCCTTGCATGGAATTGAAAGCGTGAAATCGATATTTTAATTCGATGAAATCCGATTAAACAGGGAGCTGGCCAAATCGAAGGCTTCTTCAGTTATCCATCACCGGCCGCCGTTATGGTTCTTTGCCAACCATAGTCAGTTATTCGTCATCAGCCCCCTTTATGGTTCTTTACCAACCATAGTCAGTTATCTATTAGCAGGATCCAATTGGTGTCCTACAACGCATGGTCAGGGACTAGTCTCTGCGACAATCTTCGTTGTGTACGAGTTGAAGATTTTTTCTGGTTTAGGCCCAGCAGGTCATCTACCTCTACCTCATACTCTGACTATATCCGTCAGACCTAACTTATATTTTCTACCAAATTCCCCAGCATCTTTTCACCTAGATTCCTCAAAAATACAAACCAAATGGCCTTCCACTCACAAGCAAAGTCTAACTCAATATGTAAAGATTTCAGGTAAGAATAATTTAAATCGACATACATAATTAACTTATCTAACACATAAAGTAAAATGGTTATGTAAAAAGCATAATACCTCATTAAAAATTCACGAGAGAAGCTATAAACTAAATAAGCTTCACAATAAATAAAGACGAGCATTTAATTTCTCTACCAATGCCTAAATTGCATTAAAAATACATTCCGGAACATTCTGTCACAGTCATACAAAAAAACCACCCAATAAACAATGTGAATATCCTAACAAAACGTGAACCCGATATACGAAATTAACTCGTACTCCAAATAAACCAATATATTATTTATCTATTGTTGGCATGCATCAAAGATGCCAAACCGAATATATCAAATCATTCCCATGATAATATAAAATCCATCCAAAATACTCCATTGACATATATAACTAACATATATTAAACTTATATAAACTGAAACGTGAACTATTTACCGGCCGTTAATTACTCAACACATATAATCATTTGTTAAATATTAATATATTCATATGATTTACGTATAGAATAACTCTACACAGTTTCCAGAGTCGCAGGCGACAGAGTGAGACAGACGAGAAGCCTTCTATAGGAAGAAGAAATTGACCTAGGAGCGCTGTCGTGACGAAGGTCCTTATTGTTCGATGACTTTGTAAATTTCCCCTTCACGTTTGTTAAGGCCTGTCTCCTCTTCACCGACTTCTGGGTGGGCTCCTACACCAATGGGCTAGAACTCAATAGTATTCAACTTTTTTAAAATGCCCACTAAAACAAGCGTACCAATGTCGACGTGCAACTACAACTGACCACGCTACGAATGATTGAAATTCATTTCGCAAGGGTACGCTTTTCATGTAACATTGTCATCTTAATATGAATTTATTTGAAGGTTTAAATTTCAATAAGCTACGATTTAATTTCTGCACAGGGAATTTCATGGATATGAGATACTCTAGCTTCCTATCCACTACATGATCATTAGTTACCGTCAGTTACCCGGTGCAGGCTTGAAAAAAAAGATAATATGAAACCGTGATCGGGTAATCGCAAGTAAGTAAGCAAGTAAGCATGACGCAAGTAAGGATGACGGAAAACAAAACAGATGCAATTAACATCTGTAATACACGACCGCTCAAAACTTACTCAAAAAAACTCAATAAATGTACAATAAATACACCAATATTCTATAATCCTATTCAGTATGGCATACAGTCACCAACAATAAAAATTCAGTAGCCCCTCACAATAATTCAACAATAAATCACGATATTCCCCGAGTACGATTCCGACTCTACACCGCCCGGGCCCAGGACCATCTCCAGCAAACAAAACTAGGGATTAAAATCAGAGTGTGACAGGCGAGGGAACGAAGGAGGTGGAGACTTTTAAGAAACAGATGGGGAGGTAAATCGGATTCATTCCAAGCGCAGCGTATAGCCTAGAGATTAAGAGGAAGAGATAAGTCAGAGTAAATAAATATTCATTATAGAAAACACCAATGGCAATATTAGATTAAATGTGAAATCATCCCATGAAAATCATAGGCCTACAGGAAAAAAACATACAGTGCATCATCAATTTTCTCCTATGCCAAACTAAACAAACTAAAATCCTGCATCAACACTTATACCTAGCAATAATTCATCTTAAAACAAACATGCCGAAATATTTCTATTTAAAATCTTTCCAACTGTAAAACTGTACAGAGAATATAAAAGAAAAATAAATGTTCCTCACTCAAATCTATTCAATGACAAACGTAAAATAACCCAGCAAGACGTGAAACAAATCTTCTGTATCTACAGTCGTCACGGTCAATAACCGCAACAGGACGTGAAAAGTTACGTATAATGCTAAATTATATTACAAATAAAGTGAAATCAGCAGATAAATTCATAATTCTACAGGAAAAATCCTACAGTGCATGGTCAGTATTCTTCCAGGACATTCGATAACAAGACCAGCATTATATAACAACAGCTAAACTGGCTTAAGTCTTGCGATAAATGTGAGTTCAATTCCTAAGTATTCCGAAAGTCTTGCGGGTAAATTCGCAATGAAGCCTAATGATACAAAGTCAAAGTATTAATTCTATGTACACTAAGCCCCAACAAAGCCATTTTTTTCGTATAATATCTGTGAAATAAAGGTACAATATACGTCAGCATAAATATAAACATATAATACGTATATAATGAGCACTAACTCACTCACCAATCCGTCCACCGACGATACGCCGACCATCCACATCCATACGGTTCTCGCACGCCTACTTTTTCGATCAGGACAGCATGGCCTTGCTCCCGTCCGGTTTAACCACCCGATTTTTTAGATCCGTTTCTCTTAAATAGCTCTACGGGACCGGTTCCCTTCCCATCGTGTATTTAGTGCGAACTTAGTTCAGTGGTAAGCATATGCCAACTCATGTTGGATCAATTATTATTTATGGGCTCATTTACAAAACCTTTACATAGTTCGAGCTCGATATGACCTTTCGATTTCAAAACAAGATATGCAGAATCGATAATACATAATATTAACCCCAACATATTTCGAATATCTCAACTTATATTAACAACAATTCAAGTTATATTTAAATTAAATCAAGTTATATCTGAAACAATTGAAGGTAATTTTTTTTTTACCTTTTATTTAAAAAATCAACTAATATTTAAAGCAAGTAAACTTTTATTTTAAAAAATCTAGGTTTAATGAAAATTATTCAACTTTTATAAATATAAATATGAAATTTATTTAAAACAATAGAAATTTATGTGCAAATAGATTTTTTTTATAAGGTATTATTTTTAATAAGGGTTTGGTGGTGCTTGGTTCTGATCCAAATGGATTGTTTGGAATCAAACAGGATGATTGAAAATAATTCATAGTGTATTTCTCAGCAGTTCCGTAATAAAACGGCAACGACCATGTACTCCAAAAGTGGGGAGTGCACCGACACTACTGTCTATAAATGAAGTTTTAAGATTTATTAATGAATGAAAACAATGAACTTCACCGAGCTCTTCGGTGCAGCTGGCTATCACCGTTTCAATGAATATCCCGTGGCAAAGACATTGTATTTTGTCTGTAGAAATATCCCCTCGCAGTTTTTTCCTTCTTAAATTACCCTGAATATTTCCATGTGTCAAATGGGATGAAGATGGATTTTCACCTTGGATGTTCACCTTGTATCGTCTCGGCAACCCCTAATTGGCATGTAAACGATTCTTAAATGTCGGCCATATTCATCTACAGCATGCTCCCATTAGATTACTGTAGAAACGGCCTTGGATTTGTTCCGAACTTAATTAAACAGGAAAGAGCTGAGAGGGGATATTTCTACAGTCAAAATGAAATATCTTTACCACGATTGACCGCTTCACCCGAGTGCTCGAACATGAAGAGCCAACAGTACAGATCATTACTGATCATTGCATTCATTCCATAACATTTCTTTTATCTACTTTTGCACACAGCAGTGTTGGTGCACTCCCCCACTTGTGGTGTTACATGATCATTGTCACTTTATTTTAAAACTCTCGAGAAATACACTATAAATTACTATCAACCATCACCTTTGATCCCAATTAATTCATTTGGATCAGAACCAATCATCACCAGTCACAATAAATCATCATCACTTGGAATCAAGCACCATCAATCACTATTAATCGAAATTTTTAATAACAAATTGAAAATAAATTTCAATTATTTAACCAAATTAAATTATTTTAAATTTAAGCTGAGTTACTGTAAGTTGAACTACATATTTTTTAATACAAATGGAAATGTTTTATATATATGAATAATTCTTTGAAATATATGTTGAATTGTTTTATATGTAGATCGAGATCTCTTAAATGTAAGTTGAGTTATTTAATTTAAAGATAAAAGGTGTAGATTGACAATGAAGTGCTTGCTATATTATTTGTGTTCATGGGACTTCACTGTGCTGTCCCCCATGACTCAGCTCAGGTCATCTGAAGGGGCTCATCTCGGTTTAGATGAGCCCCTGCTCCGGTGGAAATGAGTTTGTCCGTGCATGCCCTCATCCTCCGGAGCAAATATGTTGCGAGTTTAGAAGAAAAGTGTTGCGAACCTTCAAAAACCAAAGCTAAAACATACATGCACTTCTGTATTTATGTCGCCAAGGACTTGAAACTTAAAAATTTGTACATCGGTCTTTCTTTTGTCAAAAGTTTTAAGTAGAATAGTGAGCATTGAAACCACCACCAAATAGTAGCTATTGAAACCAATACCAAATAGTGGGCATTGAAACCACCGCCAAATAGTGACCATTGAATCCACTACCAAATAGTGGGCATTGAAACCACCGCCAAATAGTGGCCATTGAAACCACTATCAAATATTGGGCATTGAAGCCACCTCCAAATAGTGGGCACTAAAACCAGTGACATGGTGGTGGGCACTGAAACCACCGCCAAATAGTAGCTATTGAAACCAATACTAAATAATGAGTATTGAAACCCCCATCAAATAGTGGGCATTGAAACCACTAACAAATAGTGAGCATTGAAACCAGTGCGAAATGGTGGGCACTAAAACCACTGCCAAATAGTAGGCATTGAAGCCACTGCCAAATAGTGGTAATTTAAACCACTACCAAATAGTAGGCATTAAAACCACCGTCAAATAGTGGCCATTGAAACCACTACCGAATAGAGGGCATTGAGACCAATATCAAGTCAAATATTTCCATACTAATTAATAGGTTCACTCGAGATGAACCATCGTTCTGGAGGGTGCGTGCTTCTATGCATCCGGGAACAGCTGGTGCTTTTTCTAACCGATGTGATTGCGAAGACGAATGAAATATATCAATCAAAGACCACTGGTTCTGGCTGCGAAGTCAGATTAAAAGCTGCTTCTGTACACAATATACGCAATCATTTGAGACACACCTAACCTCAGAGCGCGTTCATGATCTCGTATAGTGAGTGAAATAAGCTGATCGGTACTGCTTCTTCCTTCAATACATTAGCTCTGGAGGAGTCATTAAACATGTATCTAATAT
>SDVV010035823.1:0-11015 GCA_016164225.1 Gammarus roeselii
GCTGCTGACGACGGTTCCTCGGTACATTCGGGACCCAGAGTGTAAGTTGAGGGGCTACCGGCCGGACCCTTTAGCACAAACGGGCTAAGTTGTGTGAGTGTGAGCGTGTGAGGGTGTGAGGTGCGCCTTGCCGTCGGCCACCCCCCTTTCTGGTGGATGCCGACTATTGTCTGTACCTGTATCTGTATGGTACTATCGTGTGGAGCACCATTGACTTTATATCGGTCTCAATGGTATTGTCGTGTGGAGCACCATTGACAGTTCATCGGTCTCAATGGTACTGTCGTGTGGAGCACTATTGACAGTATATCGTTCTCAATGATACTGTCGTGTGGAGCACCTTTGTCAGTGTATCGGTCTCAATAGCTCTGTCGTGTGCAGCACCATTGACAGTATATCGATCTCAATGGTACTGTCGTGCGGAGCACCATTGACAGTATATCGGTCTCAATGATACTGTCGTGTGCAGCACAGTTGATCGTATGTCGGTCCCAATGGTATTGTCGTGTGGAGCACCATTGCCAGTATATCGGGGTCAATGGTACTGTCGTGTGAAGCAGCATTGACACAATATCGGTCTTAATGTTACTGTCGTGTGGAACACCATTGACAGTATATCGGTCTCAATGGAACTGTCGTGTGTAGAAACATTGACAGTATATCGGTCTCAATAGCACTGTCGTGTGGAGCTTCAGTGACAGTATATCGGTCTCAATAGTACTGTCGTGTGGAGCACCATTGCTAGTATATCGGGGTCAATGGTACTGTCGTGTGAAGCAGCATTGGCAGTATATCGGCCTCAATGGTACTGTCGTGTAGAGCACCATTGACAGAATATCGGTCTCAATGGTACTGTCGTGTGGAACACTATTGACAGTATATCGGTATCAATGGTACTGTCGTGTGGAGCACTATTGACAGTATATTGGTCTCAATGGTACTGTCGTGTGGAGCACCATTGTCAGTGTATCGGTCTTAATAGCACTGTCGTATGAAGCACCATTGACAGTGTATCGGTCTCAATAGTACTGTTGTGTGGAGCACCATTGACATGATATCGGTCGTAATTCTACTATCGTGTGGAACACTATTTAGAGTATATCGGTCTCAATGGTACTGTCGCGTGGAGCACCATTGACAGTATATCGGTCTGAATAGTCCTGTCGTGTGGAGCACCATTGACAGTATATAGGTCCAAATGGTACTGTCGTGAGGAACACCATTGACACTATATCGGTCTCGATGGTACTGTCGTGTAGAGCCCCATTGACAATATATCGGTCTCAATGGTACTATTGTGTATAGCACCATTGACGGAATATCGGAATCAATGGTACTGTCGTATGAATTACCTTTGTCATTATATCGGTCTCAATGGTCCAGTCGTGTGGAGAACCATCACAGTATACCGGTTACAGTGGCACTGTCGTGTGGAGCACCATTGACAGTATATCGGATTTAATGGCACTGTCGTGTGGAGCACCATTGACTGTATATTTGTCTCAATGGTACTGTCGTGTGAAGCACTATTCACAATACATCGGTCTCAGAGGTACTGTCGTGTGGAGCACTATTGACACTATATCGGTTTCAATGGTACTGTCGTGTGGAGCATTATTGACAATATATCGGTCTCAATGGAACTGTATTGTGGATCACCATTAGCAGTAGATCGGTCTCTATGGTATTGTCGTGTGAAGCACCATTGTAGGTATATCGGTCTCAATGGTACCGTCATGTGAAGCACTATTGCCAATACATCGGTCTTAATGGTAAAGTCGTGTGGAGAACCATTGACAGTATATCGGTCTCAATGGTACTGTCGTGTGGAGCACCATTGACAGTTTATCGGTTACAAGGCCAATGTCGCGTGGAGCACCATCGACAGAATATCGGTCTCAATGGTACTGTCGTGTGGAGAAACTTTGACAGTATATCGGTCTCAATGGCACTGTCGTGTGAAGCACAATTGACATTATATCGTTCTCAATAGCACTTTTGTGTGAAGCACCAGTGACAGTATATCTGTCTCAATGGTACTGTCGTGTGGAGCACCATTGCTAGTATATCGGGGTCAATAGAACTGTCTTGTGAAGCAGCATTGACACTATATCGGTCTCAATGGTACTGTCGTGTGGAGCACCATTGACAGTACATCGGCCTAAATGGTACTGTCGTGTGGAGCACCGTCGACAGATAATCGGTCCCAATGGTACAGTCGTGTGGAGCACCATCGACGGTATATCGGTCCCAATGGCACTATCGTGTGCAGCACCATTGACAGTATATCGGTCCCAATGGTACTGTCGTGTGGAGCCCCCTTGACGGTATATAGGTCACAGTGGTACTATCGTGTGGAGCACCATTGACTTTACATCGGTCTCAATGGTATTGTCGTGTGGAGCACCATTGACAGTTGATCGGTCTCAATGGTACTGCCGTGTGGAGCACTATTGACAGTATATCGTTCTCAATGATACTGTCGTGTGCAGCACCATTGACAGTATATCGATCTCAATGGTACTGTCGTGTGGAGCACCATTGACAGTATATCGGTCTCAATGATACTGTCGTGTGCAGCACAGTTGATCGTATGTCGGTCCTAATGGTATTGTCGTGTGGAGCACCATTGCCAGTATATCGGGGTCAATGGTAGTGTCGTGTGAAGCAGCATTGACACAATATCGGTCTTAATGTTACTGTCGTGTGGAACACCATTGACAGTATATCGGTCTCAATGAAACTGTCGTTTAGAGAAACATTGACAGTATATCGGTCTCAATGACACGGTCGTGTCAAACACAATTGACATTATATTGGTCTCAGTAGAACTGTCGTGTGGAGCACCAGTGACACTATATCGGTCTTAATGTTACAGTCGTGTGGAACACCATTGACATTATATCGGCCTTGATGGTACTGTCTTGTGGAGCACCATTGACAGAATATCGGTCTCAATGGTACTGTCGTGTGAAGCAGCATTGACACTATATCGTTCTTAATGTTACTGTCGTGTGGAACACCATTGACAGTATATCGGCCTTAATGGTACTGTCTTGTGGAGCACCATTGTCAGAATATCGGTCTCAATGGTACTGTCGTGTGGAGCACCATTCAAAGTATATCGGTCCCAATATCCATATCGTGTGCAGTACCATTGACAGAAAATCGGTCCCAATGGTACTGTCGTGTGGAGCACCATTGAAAAAATATCGGTCTGGATGGGAATGTTGTGTGGAACACCATTGACAGTATATAGGTCCCAATGGTACGGTCGTGTGGAGCACCATTGACAGTATATCGGTCTCAATGGTACTGTCGTCTATAGCCCCATTGACAGCATATCGGTCTCAATGGTACAGTCGTGTATAGCACCATTGACAAAATATCGGTCTCAGTGGAACTGTCGTTTTGAGAAACATTGACAGTATATCGGTCTCAATGACGATGTCGTGTGAAGCACAATTGGCATTATATTGGTCTCAATAGCCTTGTCGTGTGGAGCACCAGTGACAGTATATCGGTCTCAATGGTACTGTCGTGTGGAGCACCATTGCCAGTATATCGGGGTCAATGGTACTGTCGTGTGAAGCAGCATTGACACTATATCGGTCTTAATGCTACTGTCGTGTGGAACACCATTGTCAGTATATCGGTCTCAATGGCCCTGTCGTGTGGAGAACCATCACAGTATGCCGGTCTCAATGATACAGTCGTGTGTAGCACCATTGAAAGTATATCGGGCTCATTAGTATTGTCGTGTGGAGCACCATTGACAGTATATTGGTCTCAATGGTACTGTCGTGTGGAGCACCAATGACATTTTATCGGTCTGAATGGTACTGCCGTGTGAAGCAACATTGACAGAATATCGGTCTCAATGGTACTGTCGTGTGGAGCACTATTGACAGTATATCGGTCTCAATGGTACTGTCGTGAGGAGCACCATTGACAGTATATCGGTCTCAATGGTACTGTCGTGTGGAGAAACATTGACAGTATATCGGTCCCAATGGCACTGTCGTGTGAAGCCCAATTGACATTATATCGGTCTCAATGGTACTGTCGTGTGGAGCACCATTGACAGTATATCAGTCTCAATGATACTGTCGTGTGCAGCCCCGTTGATCTTATGTCGGTCCCAATGGTATTGTCGCGTAGAGCACCATTGACTGTATATCTGTCTCAATGGTACAGTCGTCTGAAGCACTATTCACAGTATTTGTTTCCCAATGGTACTGTCGTGTGGAGCCCTATTGACAGTATATCGGTTTCAATGGTACTGTCGTGTGGGGCATCGTTGAAAATATATCGGTCTCAATGGTAGTGTCGTGTGGATCACCATTGACAGTATATCGGTCTCAATGGCACTGTCGTGTGGAGCACCATTGGCAGCAAATCGGTCCCAATAATACTGCCGTGTGGAGCACCATTACCAGTAAATAAGTCCTAATGGTACTGTCGTGTGGAGCACCATTGACAGTATATCGGTCTCAATGATACAGTCGTGTGGAGCACCATTGACAGTATACCGAGCTCAATGGTACTGTCGTGTTGAGGACCATTGACTGTATATCGGTCTCAATGGTACTTTCGTGTGGAGCACCAATGACATTTTATCGGTCTCAATGGTACTGTCGTGTGAAGCACCATTGACAGAATATCGGTCTCAATGGTACTGTCGTGTGGAGCACTATTGACAGTATATCGGTCTCAATGGTACTGTCGTGTGGAGGTCATTGACAAAATATCAGTCTCAATGGAACTGCCGTGTGGAGAAACATTGACAGTATATCGGTCCCAATGGCACTGTCGTGTGAAGCACAATTGACATTATATCGGTCTCAATGGTACTGTCGTGTGGAGCACCTCTGACAGTATATCGGTCTCAATGATACTGTCGTGTGCAGCACCGTTGATCGTATGTCGGTCTTAATGGTATTGTCGTGTAGAGCACCATTGACTGTATATCTGTCTCAATGGTACTGTCGTGTAAAGCACTATTCACTGTATATGTTTCCCAATGGTACTGTCGTGTGGAGCCCTATTGACAGTATATAGGTTTCAATGGTACTGTCGTGTGGAGCATCATTGACAATATATCGGTCTCAATGGTACTGTCGTGTGGATCACCATTGGCAGTAGATCGGTCTCAATGGTACTGTCGTGTGGAGCACTATTGACAGTATATCGGTTCAAAGGCTAATGTCGCGTGGAGCACCATTGATAGTATATCGGCCTCAATGGTACTGTCATGTGGAGCACCATTGACAGAATATCGGTCTCAATGGTACTGTCGGGTGGAGCACTATTAGCAGTATATCGGTCTCAATGGTACTGTCGTGTGGAGCACTATTGATAGTATATCGGTCTCAATGGCACTGTCGTGTGGAGCACCATTGCCAGAATATAGGTCTCAATGGTACTGTCGTGTGGAGAAACATTGACAGTATATCGGTCTCAATGGCAATGTCGTGTGAAGCACAATTGCCTTTATATCGGTCTCAATAGCACTCTCGTGTGGAGCACCAGTGTCATTATATCGGTCTCAATGGTACTGTCGTGTGGAGCACCATTGCCAGTATAACGGGGTCAGTCCCATGCCCATGAGTTTCTCACTTAAAAAATAGCACATATTGTGAAACATGTTTTGCAACACGAAGTAGCTACAAATTGGCCGCCGACAGATGTGCTGTCACAAATTCATTTATATTTCTCTCTTCGCTAATTCAAATACGGCATTTTAAAAAATAAGTTTGATGTGTTAGACCTAAGTATTGAAAACCAATTGCTTGACGATGGAAATAAAAGTTTTAATAATAATAATAATAATAATAATAATAATAATAATAATAATAATAATAATAATAATAATGGTACTGTCGTGTGAAGCAGCATTGACAATATATCGTTCTTAATGTTACTGTCGTGTGGAACACCATTGACAGTATATCGGCCTGAACGGCACTGTCTTGTGGAGCATCATTGACAGAATATCGGTCTCAATGGTACTGTCGTGTGGAGCACCATTCACAGTATATCGGTCCCAATGGTAATATCGTGTGCAGCACCATTGACAGTAAATCGGTCCCAATGGTACTGTCGTGTGGAGCACCATTGACGGTATATAGGTCACAGTGGTACTATCGTGTGGAGCACCATTGACAGTATATAGGTCCAGATGGTACTGTCGTGTGGAGCACCATCGACAGTATATCGGTCTTGATGGTACTGTCGTGTAGAGCCCTATTGACAGTATATCGGTCTCAATGTTACTGTCGTGTGGAGCACCATTGACTGTATATCTGTCTCAATGGTACTGTCGTGTGAAGCACTATTCACATAATAACGGTCCCAATGGTACTGTCGTGTGGAGCACTATTGACAGTATATCGGTTTCAATGGTACTGTCGTGTGGAGCACCATTGACAGAATATCGGTCTTAATCGTACTGTCGTGTGGAGCACCATTGACAGAATATCGGTCTTAATCGTACTGTCGTGTGGAGCACCATTGACAGAATATCGGTCTCAATGGTACTGTCGTGTGGAGCATCATTGACAGTATATCGATCTCAATGGTACTGTCGTGTGGAGCACTATTGACAGTATATCGGTCTCAATAGTACTGTCGTGTGGAGCATCATTGCCAGTATATCGGGGTCAATGGTACTGTCGTGTGAAGCAGCATTGACACTATATCGGCCTTAATGTTACTGTCGTGTGGAACACCATTGACAGTATATCGGCCTCAATGGTACTGTCATGTGGAGCACCATTGACAGAATATCGGTCTCAATGGTACTGTCGTGTGGAGCACCATTCGCAGTATATCGGTCCCAATGGTAATATCGTGTGCAGCACCATTTGCTGTAAATAGGTCCCATTGGTACTGTCGTGTGGAGCAACTTTGACGGCATATAGGTCACAGTGGTATTATCGTGTGAAGCACCATTGACAGTATATAGGTCCAAATGGTACTGTCGTGTGGAGCACCATTGACAGTATATCGGTCTCAATGGTACTGTCGTGTATAGCCTTATTGACAGTATATCGGTCTCAATGGTACTGTCGTGTACAGCACCATTGACGGAATATCGGAATCAATGGTACTGTCGTGTGGAGCATCATTGACAGTATATCGATCTCAATGGTACTGTCGTGTGGAGCACAATTGTCAGTATATCGGTCTCAATGGTCCTGTCGTGTGGAGAACCATCACAGTATGCTGGTCTCAATAGCACTGTTGTGTGGAGCACCATTGACAGTATATCGGTCTCAATGGTACTGTCGTGTGGAGCATCATTGACCGTATATCTGTCTCAATGGTACTGTCGTGTGAAGTACTATTCACAGTATAACGGGCCCAATGGCACTGTCGTGTGAAGCACTATTGACAGTATATCGGTCTCAATGGTGCCGTCGTGTGGAGCACCATTGACAGAATATCGGTCTCAATGGTACTGACGTGTGAAGAAACATTGACAGTATATCGGTCTCAATGACACTGTCGTGTGAAGCACAATTGACATAATATCGCTCGCAATAGCACTGTTGTGTGGAGCACCAGTGACAGTATATCGGTCTTAATGGTACTGTCGTGTGGAGCACCATTGCTAGTATATCGGGGTGAATATAACTGTCGTGTGAAGCAGCATTGACACTATATCGGTCTCAATGGTACTGTCGTGTGGAGCACCATTGACAGTATATCGGCCTCAATGGTACTGTCGTGTGGAGCACCATTAACATATAATCGGTCCCAATGGTACCATCGTGTGGAGCACCATTGACATTATATCGGTCTCAATGGTACTGTCGTGGCGAGCACCATTGACAGTACATCGGTCTCAATGGTACTGTCGTGTGGAGCATCATTGACAGAATAACGGTCACAATGGTACTGTCATGTGGACTAACATTGACAGTATATCGGTCTCAATGGCACTGTCGCGTGGAACAACATTTGCAGCAAATCAGACCCAATAATACTGTCGTGTGGAGCACCATTAGCAGTAAATAAGTCCTAATGGTACTGTCGTGTGGAGCACCATTGACAGTATATCGGTCTCAATGATACAGTCGCGTGGAGCACCTTTGACAGTATATCGGGCTCAATGGTACTGTCGTGTGGAGCACCATTGACAGTATATCGGTCTCAATGGTAATGTCGTGTGAAGCAACAAGGACATTTTATCGGTATTGATGGTACTGTCGTGTGAAGCACCATTGACAGAATATCGGTCTCAATGGTACTGTCCTTTGGAGCACTATTGACAGTATATCGGTCTCAATGACAGTCGTGTGGAGCACCTTTGACAGTATATCGGGCTCAATGGTACTGTCGTGTGGAAAAACATTGACAGTATATCGGTATCAATGGCACTGTCATGTGAAGCGCAATAGACATTATATCGGTCTCAATGGTACTGTCGTGTCGAGCACAATTGACTGTATATCGGCCTCAATGATACTGTCGTGTGCAGCACCGTTGATCGTATGTCGGTCCTAATGGTATTGTCGTGTAGAGCACCATTGACTGTATATTTGTCTCAATGGTACTGTCGTGTGAAGCACTATTCACAGTATATGTCTCCCAATGGTACTGTCGTGCGGAGCATCATTGACAATATATCGGTCTCAATAGTACTGTCGTGTGGATCACTATTGGCAGTAGATCGGTCTCAATGGTACTGTCGTGTGGAGCACCATTGACAGTATATCGGTTCCAAGGCTAATGTCGTGTATAGCACCATTGACAGTATATCGGCCTCAATGTTACTGTCGGGTGGAGCATCATTGACATAATGTCGGTCTCAATGGTACTGTCGTGTGGAACACCATTGACAGTATATAGGTCGTAATGGTACGGTCGTGTGGAGCACCATTGACATTATATCGGTCTCAATGGTACTGTCGTGTGGAGCAGCATTGACATTTTATCGGTCTTAATGGTACTGTCGTGTAAAGCACTATTGACAAAGTATAGGTCTCAATTTTACGGTCGTTAGGAGCACTATTGACAGTATATCGTTCCCAGAGGTACTGTCGTGTGGAGAACCATTGTCGGTGTATCGGTCCTAATAGCACTGTCGTGTGGAGCACCATTGACAGCATATCGGTCTCAATGGTACTGTCGTGTGGAGCACCATTGACAGTATATCGGTCTGAATGGTACTGTCGTGTTAAGCCCCATTGACAATATATCGGTTCCAAGGCTAATGTCGCGTGGAGCACCATTGACCGTACATCGGCCTCAATGCTACTGTCGTGTGGAGCACCATTAACAGAATATCGGTCTCAATAGTACTGTTGTGTGGAGCACCATTGACAGTATATCGGTCCCAATGATACTTTCGTGTGGAGCGCCATAGACAGCATATCGGTCTCAATGGTCCTGTCGTGTGGAGAAACATTGACAGTAAATCGGTCTTAATGGTACTGTGGTGTGGAGCACCATTGCCAGTTTATCGGTCTCCATGGTAATGTCGTGTGGAGCACCATTGACAGTATATCGGTCTCAATGGTACTGTCGTGAGGAGCACCATTGACGGTATATCGGTTCCTAGGCTAATGTTGTGTGCAGCACCATTGACAGTATATCGGTCTCAATGGTCCAGTCGTGTGGAGCACCCTTGACAGTATATCGGTCTCAATGGTACTGTCGTGTTAAGCACCGTTGACAATATATCGGTTCCAAGGCTAATGTCGCGTGGAGCACCAATGACCGTACATCGGCCTCAATGCTACTGTCGTGTGGAGCCCTATTGACAGTATATCGGTTTCAATGGTACTGTCGTGTGAAGCATCGTTGACAATATATCGGTCCCATTGGTACCGTCGTGTGGATCACCATTGGCAGTAGATCGGTCTCAATGGTACAGTCGTGTGGAGCACCATTGTAAGTACATCGGTCTTAATGGTACTGTCGTGTGGAGCACCATTGCCAGTTTATCGGTCCCATGGTAATGTCGTGTGGAGCACCATTGACAGTATATCGGTCTCAATGGTACTGTCGTGAGGAGCACCATTGACAGTATATCGGTTCCTAGGCTAATGTTGTGTGCAGCACCATTGACAGTATATCGGTCTCAATGGTACTGTCGTGTGGAGCACCATTGACATTTTATCGGTCTCAATGGTACTGTCGTGTGGAGCACCACAGACAGTATTTCGGTTCCAAGGCTAATGTCGCGTGGAGTACCATTGACAGTATATCGGCCTCAATGGTACTGTCTTGTGGAGCACCATTGACAGTATATCGTTCTCAATGGTACTGTCGTGTGGAGCACCATTGTCAGTGTATAGGTCTCAATAGCACTGTCGTGTGAAGCACCATTGACAGTATATCGGTCTCAATGGTACTGTCGTGTGGAGCACCATTGACAGTATATCGGTTCCAAGGCTAATGTCGTGTGGAGCACCATTGACAGTATATCGGTCTCAATGGTACTGTCGTGTGGAGCACTATTGACAGTATATCGGTCATAATGGTACTGTCGTGTGAAGCACCATTAACAGAATATCGGTCTCAATTTTACTGTCGTGTGGAGCACTATTGACAGTATATCGTTCTCAATGGTACTGTCGTGTGGAGCACCATTGTCAGTGTATCGGTCTCAATAGCACTGTCGTGTGAAGCACCATTGCCAGTATATCGGTCTAAATAGTACTGTCGTCGGGAGCACCATTGCTAGTATATCGGGGTCAATAGTACTGTCGTGTGAAGCATCATTGACACTATATCGGTCTCAATGGTACTGGCGTGTGGAGCACCATTGACAGAACATCGTTCTCACTGGTACTGTCGTGTCGAGCACCATTGTCAGTGTATCGGTCTCAATAGCACTGTCGTGTGAAGCACCATTGACAGTATATCGGTCTCAATGGTACTGTCGTGTGGAGCACCATTGACATGATACCGGTCTTGATTCTACTGTCGTGTGGAGCGTCATTGCTAGTATATCGGGGTCATTGGTACTGTCGTGTGAAGCAGCATTGACGCTATATCGGTTA
>SDVV010035824.1:0-11015 GCA_016164225.1 Gammarus roeselii
TATAGAGATATAGAGATATAGAGATATAGAGATATAGAGATATAGAGATATAGAGATATAGAGATATAGAGATATAGAGATATAGAGATATAGAGATATAGAGATATAGAGATATAGAGATATAGAGATATAGAGATATAGAGATATAGAGATAGAGATATAGATAGAGACATAGATAGATACATAGAGATAGATAGATAGATAGATAGATAGATAGATAGATAGATAGATAGATAGATAGATAGATAGATAGATAGATAAAGGAGATAGATAGATAGATAGATATATTTTTTTCCTTCATTACTCCTCTTTCATGTATCTACTGTGAGGTAATTGCTAATTTTGTCTTATTTATAACTTTCTCTCTGATCTTATTTGCTTCCCTTTTGTTATTATTTACTTTGCTTTATGTTTGTGTAATATAATTTCTTGGATCTACTCTTCTCAACTATCCAGGTGGCCAAAATTAGGAAAAAAAAATTCAGTCTGGGGGACGTACACCGAGGCCCCAAAACCGCGACTGGATTTAGTCTCTTGGGCGGTAATCGGTTGCGGTGTGTGGGCCGCACTGGGGGAAATATATGTTCAGATTGTGGGATGCACTCCAAGGTCCTCCCGCGGCGACCGGTTTTGTTCTCCCGGGCCACTGCTGGTTGCGGTGGGTGGACCACATTGTATATATTTTTAACGGGTCACTCCCCGCTATTGCGGGTCCCGCTGTGACCCACACGTCCCCGCGTGTGGCTTTACCGAAAGATCTGATGGGGTTGTCTGGTGGCTGAAGGGATAGGAGTGCGGAGCCATTTCACTCCCTACCCAACACTCCACTTTGGCTTCACGACTTTCGATTGATACGGTAACCTGTCCGTGGGCGACGAGAGGTAGGATTATCCTGTCATGAACTTGATAAGAAGCCAAGTCTAGGCAGCCTCTCAGGGCGCTTGACCCTACTTATGATGACTTACTCTAGGGCGTATTGCTACAATGCTACAATACCACCAAATTAATAATGACAAAATTATGCTATATTTAATTAATGCTATTTCTGATATTGTGGTACAATAATTGAAATTATGCTGCAAGTGGAAATATGCTATTTTCTGGTATGTGCTATTTATGAATATATGGCATAATTGCTGAAAATATGTCATTTGTGGAAATGTGCCAATTTTTGTGGTGATATGCTTTTGTCAATGCAATGACAGGCCTAACAGCTCATATGCTAAGCTGCCAATGTAATGACAGGTCTAAAACAAGCACAGCTACCTTGTCAATATAATGACACTTCTGCGTACAAGCTGGCCTAAATATATATTCCAGACACTGTCAATGTAATGACAGGCCTGTTACACATGCAACAACTAACCTTGCCAGTATAATGAGCATGGATGATGTTAAACTCTTCCTAACCAGTAAATGATTTAGGGAGACTACCAGAGTAGTAGTAGAGATACTATGGTGAGCTGGACTAGGGCTGTGAATAAGCAGGTGCCAAAGGATAGACGATTGGAGAGCGACGGGAAACTACTGATGAAAGTGATAGCTATCTACAGCTATTTTGGACAAACACTAATAGCTAGATGTTGACAAAAAGTCTTCTTAATCATGAGCGACTTACTTCCTAATAATCTCTAGCTGGTTGGTAGTAGTCGATGGCGAATGCAGTAAAAACTAAACCATCAACAACTCCAATGCTACACCAATTTTCTGGAGGGTTCCTTGGATGATTTTTGTAAATTTGAACAGTCGTGAGCATTCTTAATATCTATCAGCAAGTAACTTGGACCTCTTCGGGAGAAACGGTGCACAGCAAGTAGGAAACCACACAGTACGTGGGACATGATTGTTATTACTGCTGCAACTGCTTTAATGCTCATTACTAGTTTTCAAAAGCTATGAGGTTCAACAACCTTTAACCAAGGATGTGCAACCAGCTATCGCACCTATCCAAACAAACAAAGGTGTTGGGGTTGTGATGACTGTCCCATTCTTGAAGGCCTGGAGACTTGGAGACCTGAACTTTGGAGGCTTCTTGGCAAACTGCAAGAAATGGTCTGCTAAATGGGAAAATATAATAATTTGCAACCTAGATGAAATTATTGAAAGAAACTGATCATCTGGTGCTAATGGTGATAACCCTACTCAAATGACATTATGAAATGCAACTCATTTGTGCATCTCAGGGATTTATTAATTCGTGAAATAATTACCTGGAAAATGACTTGACCAACATGGCAAAACATGAAATGGATCAAAATTTGTGGCAGTGAATAAAAAAAAAAAAAACTATTAATAAGAAAAAAGGTTGATACTTTAATTACTTTTATGATTATCATTGCTCAGTGTATCACCTGAAGAACATGAATTTGATATGAATCGGAAAACTTTTCTATGAATGCTTCAGGCAACTATGACCTAGCTTATAGTTACAAGTTGATTGCTCACCTTTCTACCTAACTCTTAGCGCTGGGGAAAAGGTGGAGGACGCTGCAGGTTGCAGGCCTCTACACGCAAAATCCTCAGGTGACTTGATTGGTGGTGATGGTGGCAATAAGCAGGCAGGCACAACAGGCAGGGGGCAAACTAATCAGCAGTCAGTTTTGCAGTCACAGAAAAGAGACATGGGTTAGGGGAAATGTGGGATGGCCAAGTACAAAAGTAATTGGGCACTTCCTAACAACAACATAGTCTTGTCTACCCATTCCTATCCCGATCGGTGGAGAGAGGCAGTGGTTCTGTCTTTACCAATACCTGGCAAGCCTACCGACGAATTGACCAGCTACTACCCTATAGCCCTCACCTCGTGTGTCGCGAAGGTTCTGGAGAAGATTGTGAATGCCCGACTGACTCGGCACCTAGAAGCAAACTCACTCCTCTCCCCATTACAATTCGGTTTTCGAAAGATGTTATCAGCGCAGGACGCATTAATACGCGTTGTGACTGATATCCAAGGTGCCTTGGACGGCAAGCAACACACTGTTAGCGTTTTCTTTGACCTTGAGAAGGCATATGATTCAACCTGGCGCTATGGCAGCCTCCAAGAGATCCATTGAATGGGACTCCGGGGTCTCATAGCATTTTTTATCCTGAACTTCCTCCAATGAAGTCTTCCGGGCCAAAATCAGCAAACACCTTTTGGACATACATACCCTAGATGAGGGGGTCTCCCAAGGTGGCGTCCTTTTGTGTACTCTATTCGCGATTGCCATTAATGGGATCACGGGGGTGTTTCCTCCCTCCGTGAATGGGTCACTGTATGTTGACGACTTTATGATATACGCATCGGCGCCAGTTGTGTCCCAACTCAACGTCAACTACAGAGTACAATTGCCCAGGTGGTTGCCTGGACAGAATCTCGAGGCTTTATAATGTCTTGAAGCAAAACGCATGCACTTCATATCCATCGGTCTCGTACACACACGGAACCAGACCTCAGACTGTATGGAGAAATGATCCCTTACCTACACACAGTCCGCTTTCTAGGACTAATCTTAGACCAGAAGCTAACCTGGCAGTACCACGTGCAGCAGCTTAAGATTGACTGCTTACAGCGATTTGTCATTCTTCGGATAGTATCGCACTTCACCATGGAGTGTATACAGAATGACATCATTACCCCTTTACCGCGCTATCATCCGGTCCAAGCTGGACCATGACAGCGTGGTCTATGACTCCGTGAAACCAAATATTCTCAAAACACTGGAACCAGTTCACAGTACCGCCCTTCGCATCTGTACTGGAGCTTTCCGCTCCTCTCCTATAGTCAGCCTTCTTTGTTAAACCGGTGAGCCTAGCCTTGCCTTGCGACGAGAACAAATCGACCTCCAGTTCTATTGCCATATACTAACTCGCCCCATCTCCTCTACATGCACCACTATCCGACGGTTCCACCCCAATCTGGCTCCCTCCTTGAGCTTCTTGCAGCGCATTGAACATCTTGCTATTGAGCTTGGGCTGCCACGTATCATGGTGGACCCTCTCCCGCGAGATGCTATTCCCATCTGGCGTAAACCAGATAATATGCTCTGCTCTCACTATTTTCCTTGCCAAAAGGCAGATATTGTACCCCAAAATGTTTGAGCAAGTTTTATAGCCCATACAGAGACCAATCACGCTGGTAGCTTACATATCTTCACTGACGAATCGAAAGACGACGATGCTGTGGGTTGTGCTGTAGTACTTCCCGGGCGCGTCGTCGCTAGGAGACTCCCGCCATCAGCGTCAGTTTTCACTCCTGAACCAATATATCAATTTTTAGTGATTCGCTTCAAACCTTGGAGACCTTCAACAATTGCCATCCTGTGGCTTCAGCAATCTTTCGCTGGCTTGTGCGATTGTCCTCTAGAAACGAGAACGTTCGTTAGTGCTGGGTTTTGGGCCACCGTGGGTTGGTGGGCAATGAGCAGGCGGACGAAGCGGTGTAAAGAGCTGCAGCGGCGCCTGACCCAGCAGAACAACGCCCACTCCAATATAAAGACTTTTACCCAGCGATAAAAAAAGCTGTGCAAAATAAATAGAACATGGGATATCTGATGTTTTAATGAGAAATAAATTGCGCATTATCAAAGACACGCCTACATCCTGGGTCTCCTCAAGCAGCCGTTCTCGATGGACCGAGATACTCAATGCCGATTGAGAATTGGACATAGTAGACTAACGCACAGACACCTAATGGAGGCGTCGCCACGCCCATACTTCATGGACTGTTTAGTCCCTCTTACTATAGCCCATGTCTTGGCAGAGTGCCCCACGTGAACGGTATGTCGACGCACATACTTCCTTAGGAGCCGGTTCTTGGACCTTCCTAATACACTCCACCTAATGCTTAATGAGTTCCCTCGGAAGCAATTCAGTGCGGAACCGCTCCTTAACTACCTCCGAGAAACCAACCTCTTAGCTGAAATCTGATTAGTTGTGAATTGATCATACATAATCTTGCTTTCCGAGACTCCTCCTTTCTGGAGGACTACTGTTCTCCATGCTCGCTGTGAGCAGAACTCATCTGTGACCTAAGCATACCATTAGTCGAAACATTCCTGGAGACGGACGATGACTTGTCGAGGACTTGATGCAGCGCGGGCTGCTGGTTTGACGTTCGGTGCCAGAAGGACATCGACTCCAGTGCACTAGAAAGCCTTAACACACTCTAATCTAATCTGCATTGCATATGATACCGGAGTACTAGGCATAGGGAGAATGCAAGAGATGTAGAAAATGTTCAAGCTGATTTGAAAGAAATCTTCAAGTGAGCTGGCAAAAACGACATGCAAATCACGGAATCCAAATTTGGGTTACTAAGATATGGAAAAAAATCTGACCTGAAAATAGGGTCTTAATATCATTATAGCAACAATGCTGCCATTGAAAAGAACGAAAGCTTGCGTGACTTGCGTGTTATAATGCAGAATAATGCTTTATTCAATGAACAAATTGCAATGGCTGAGGCTAGTGGCAGAAGACTGCGTTCCTGGGCCACGAGAACATTTTTGCCAAGGAATGATAAGACAATGCCAACTCTTTGGAACATCTAATCTGGAAAAAACTTGCAGCAGTTCAAAGAAGCTTCACCTCAAAATCTACAGAAGTAAAGTTTAATTATAAAAATGTCTGTAACTCTAACCAGCAGTTTTGTTGGTTTGATGGTCGGCGCCAGAAGGACGCTGACTCCAGCGCGCTAGAAACCATACTCACTCTGACCTAAATCTTTATAGGGGAATCATTGCTGGGTCGACGCTTCCGTTAGTGAAGGCTTTCAGGGTCGATGCTATCATCGGCTAGTGCTTTCAGAGCAAATTCTGTTGGCATCAACTATACTTTAGAATAAATCTGAATTGGAACAGGACTGGTCCGGTATTTTTGGACTCCATTTATATTACACACAATAGAGTTTTCAGCACAATGTGAAATTGACTACATTAGGTTAAAGTTAAGACATTAGAACATGCTGTATTCTAGTCGCGGGGTTTAGCTTCGTGATAGGTTGTTGTTATATTGCTCATATCATCTCCTTAATACTTATGATGTTTCTTTTATAAAAAAAATGTATTTTCATTTAAATTTTAGGCCTACCACCTTTCAGCATAGCAATATTTTATATTAAACCTGCTTTTTCAAAATTCCAATTTATACACGAACCAGAACGTCGTTCCACATGTATTCGTAATCGTGAATGTTTGCTGGCCTTTTTTATCAAGGATTGGCTGCACAAATTTGAACCTCCACAAACATTGGTTGCGTCTAATTTGATCAGTGTTGCTACCGGTAACTAACTAGCTACTAGTTACAAAGTTGTCGGGATTTGACTGGGTTGATATAACTGTACTCATCTGTCTTGCATCCTATTAGGTAAAAATTATAATGGAAAGGTCATACCACACATGTATATACCGGCGTTTTGATTTCATTTGTATTAAGTTGGTTAGGTTTGTTTTTGAAGGTTAAACTAATGCGCGCAAACTATTAGAAGCTGAGATGACGTCTGCCTGGTCTCATAACAGTTTTGACGTTAGCTAGACTCGTATAAAGGAATCAGGTTGAATCAACTCCTTGATAAATCTTTGTTTGAAGAATAGTTATTTACAAACCCATGAATTTTCATTCAAATGATGTGTTTTCTACTATTTGCTTCAGACTCAACCAGATTCGTTAAATGCGAGAAGTGTCACCACTTTTTTGTGGTGCTGAGCGAGAGTGACGCAAAGTTCTCCGGTGACGCCGGCACCGGCAATAACAACCACAACGGCAACTTCAAAAGGAGAAGTCGGGACAAGAGGGAGGACGTCGCTCCTCCTCGCCCCTCTCCGCCAGCCCGTAAACCTCCGCCTCCACCAAAGAAGGTATCTGGTGTTTACAGATACTCAGAATACAAGCATCAGGCCAGGCCTGGACAGGTGCCTTAATTTTAAGACAACTGCTGACCAATGTTCCAGTAGGAGGCGTTAACTAAAGCAGATCAGTCTAATAGTCGAATTTCTTCTTGTGTTTTATAAACCACTCTGGAATATTTAGCTTTGCCATACAACTGCTCACATACTAGGGCCATACACTCTTAGATCCTCACAATTCGACTATCTATTTATTATTGCATTATGCAGAATATACAAAATATTCGAGAGGTAGTCAAATAGTTCTGCTATGAAATTCCTTGAGTATTACAGCCTCACGAACATTGCGTTATAGAAATGTTTCTCATCATATCCTCTGTCTAGTTCAATACACTTCTGAAGACCTTGTTTATTATGTTTCTAGATCTATCCTATGCAAATTCATATCATATGCACTGCACCAGGTTGACACAGCAGTTTTTGCCTTGTTGAGTGTGGTGAATTGTCGTTTCACATGTTCTTTAGGTTTTAAAATAAAAAAAAGTGAATCGGCCAGATCTTCACTAAACGGGTGGTATCAGGCGACGTTTCCTCGCAAAATCATCTGAGAACCGTCTTTGCCACTCCAAAGAACAAGTGGGTGGAACAAAATTTCGCGATGCAACTTGTAATTTTTTTTTCACGATGCGGTCTTCAACTTTCTTTGAACGTCTTCTTAGACGGCATCAGTAACTGTTTTTATCCTTCAAGAAAATTATCAACAGCACCAAAACACAGTTGCTTTAATCTTCTGACCCGACCTCCCTGCCTTGGAATTGAATACTGCGGCTAAATACCTCATGATTCACTGTTTTACATTGTTCCTTGCACTCCGGATAGTACTGATAAGTTCACGTTTCGTTTTCAGTTATGAGTGTTACATAGAATCATCATGACTGTCATAAATGCTGCGTTAAAGCTTCCCGAGGGCTAGATGATCATAGCGCAACGCTTTTCGCGCCCAGTGAGCCTAGAGCTTCCTGGGATCAAGATGATGGTGCCAAATGCGAATCCACGTGAGATCCCGACTGCATTAGCAGTCGTATCAATCTCAATCCGAGTCTTCCTATGCAATCCACGTGAGATTCCGACTGCATTAGCAGGCGTATCAATCTCAATCCGAGTCTTCTTATGCAATCCACGTGAGATCCCGACTGCATTAGCAGTCGTATCAATCTCAATGCGAGTCTTCTTATGCAAATCAAGTGAGATCCCGACTGCATTAGCAGTCGTATCAATCTCAATCCGAGTCTTCTTATGCAATCCACGTGAGATCCCGAACGCATTAGCAGTCGTATCAATCTCAATCCGAGTCTTCTTATGCAAGCGTCTTGATTTGAGTCATTATTTCTTTGCTGGTCGAAATGGATAATCTTTGAGCTCCTCTCTGCCTATGCCTTCCTCGCAATGATTGATGGATCGAAAGACTTTGCTTAGTGAGGAACAGAATCCTCACGAACCTGTGTAAAACTCTGAAGATCCGTGCAGACTTCCACTTGTATTTTATTTAAGAAATCTTGGTGTCGGCTCTCACTTGAAAATCGTATTTTTTTTTGCCACATGATATGCGCTACTTTCGCGGACACATACATGAGCAACTTCTAGGAAAATATGGGAGTGAATTTGCATGCAGGCAAACAGTGTCGCCAGATAAGCGTACGATCATGTTTCAACTCGTGCTAATAGCTGCATTCGAAAACTATGTGGGTAGAAGCAGAATGTTTGAACTTCTTAGCTAGCTCTTCCCTCTCTCCCATTGACATCTCATTCAGGTACAGACACCAGTCCGAATTTCCAGGATGAGGAGTGGCCGACGGCACGGCGCATCGCACACGCTCACTCTTACACAACTTGGCCCTTTTGCGCTAAAGGGTCCGGCCGGAAACTCCACAACACACACTCTGGTCACGAGTGCGGTCCGGGGTCCGTGTCAGCAGCAGGGCCCGACAGCGTGACTGGTTTGCCCCCCACCCATGGCCATCCCGTTTCTCAACGAGATGCCAAGGGCTGGAAAGCACATTAGGGCAGCGTCAAGAATCAACCACTCCTCACTCACGCCTATTCATTGCCCGCTCTCTCACCAATTCCACATTCAAGTCTCTCCTTCCCAACGCCTGCTTCACACCATCCATCCAAACAAACATCCGTCTTCTTCTAGGTCTGCGACCACTCGCCTCCGCCTTCATCACCATTTTACTTTTTACCCAATCTCCCTTCATCCATCCTCACCATGTGCCCGAATCATCTCAGAACACGCGAATCCACTCTATCCTCCAACTTCTTTACCTCCCCTGTTCTGATTTGAACCACGTCGTTAGTGAACCTGTCTCACAGCGCTTTAGGCGCTAGAAAGTCTCGTCACTCTAATCTCAACTTCTAGTTCATAATTTTGTAAATCTGTTTAAATCCTGGTGCAAATGGTCGCACATGGGGCCCCTCTAAAGGGGCGGTCCAGTGTTGACGCACTTCTTCAAATCATTGCGAATAGATCCTTACCAACACATGCATAACATAGGATAATGGATCTTATTACCAGTTGCTATAAGGTTCATTTAGCTGTATATACTTTCTGGGCAACACTGTCAACGTAGGGCCAACCTGCGTCAACATAGGGCCAGCATAGTGCGGCAACACTGGGCTATTCAGACTGGAAATGACCAATGCAGAGAAGGGTTATTCCAATTAGGAATCCTCGCGGAGTTATGGAAAATTTATCGACCACGGAGTTGCATATACTTCACAGCTCACGCTGCGGAGTTTTGTACAGAGGCAATACCTCTTTCTGCAGAGATGTTGAGCCGGGGAGGGGAAAAAAATGTGTATAGGCGTAGCTGTGGAGCAGCACAGACCCTCTCACCTCTGCTGCAATCCAGATACTGACGTGCGCGCAGCAAGAGACCTTGAGAGTCAAGGCTGCCAGTTCCCAGTCAGCAGCGTAGTTCAACAATACACCGCTGCTTGGCAGTGGCTTGCTGCATTCAAGACTGCCGGTTCCCAGGCAGCGGCGTAGTTCAACAATATGCCGCTGCTTGACAGTGGCGTGCTGCATGAAGTCGGCCTTATATACTTTGAAATATATCAAATAACATGCTGGGGTCATGAGGTGCGAGAGCAGTTGCCAAATATACATAGATGACACTTCGTCAAAAAAAATTCATGACAAATTTTCATGAGTAAAATGAAGATGAATAAAAAGTTTGACACACCATTGGGTACACAAAGTTATTAATTAACATATGTGAAGCCCACGATTCTATTTCTTCAACTGTTAGACCTATGAGCATTTTTGTGATACTGCGTCAACATAGGGCCAGATGCGTCAACATAGGGCATTGCAGAAAGTGTTGACGCACTAGGTCCCCGCCCATCCCTCTACATTGGAAAAAAAGCGAGGATATTTTCATAGACACAAATATATCGTAAGATGATTAATGTTCGGATATCAAAAGATGACTAATTTTCTGATTGTTTAGGTCTATATCCAACGTTCTAGGCCTTACAACCTGGCATCACAAATTTTTTAACTGAAAAGCGACAAAAAAAGTGCGTCAACATTAGGCCTCTTACCCTATGTGCCAATAAATTTGTTACGATTTTCAGTTCAGGGTAGCAATAATCGGGTAAAAGCAAGGTTGGAATGATGAAACATTGGTTTTATAATAGTATTTTTCATAAAGACAAGTCACAAGTCAACAGGTTAACTCGATAGAGTACTGATACAAAATTGATTAATATAACGGTCACCAAGAAACCAAACTGTGAACGGGGACTTAACAAGATTTATAATGTATCAAGCGTATGACGTGGTGTAGGGTCTGTGTGTGTTGCGCCGAGCGCAGGAGGGTAGGGTGCTGCGGCCGATGGCTCTGGCCGATGGCGAGGTAGTCTGTTGCCCTCTCTCGCTCAAGCTGTCTCTGAATGCTGTGTGGGTGGGCCATGATCATGAAATTGAAGGAGATCCTCCAATCGAGGGAGAGGATTCACCCTTTTGGGTCATCTAGGAGGCGGGTCGTCCTACTGCCCCCACCTCATTGGTAAATAAACAATTGAGTCTTTTAACGGATTTTGTGGCTCCTCCCATCTTAAAACAATAAAAATAACCCTGCGTTAAACACTGTAATGGGTTCTAGTTTCCCCTTCCCTATCGCTTAC
>SDVV010035825.1:0-11015 GCA_016164225.1 Gammarus roeselii
TATATATATCAATATACATATATCTATGTGTGTTTGTGTGTGTGTGTGTGTGTATGTGTGTGTGTGTGTGTGCTCGCTGGTGATTGGCCGTCCATTTAAAAGGTTGTTATTACTCTCCGGGCTAATGGATGAGCAAATTTGATAGTTCGATCTCATTTGTATGAGTGGAAAGTTTGTAATAGATAACTTCAAAGGGCCTCCAATTACTGTCCTATCAGTTGAACTGAAAAGCTTCCATTAGACCATTGTTCCGGTACATCGATCACCTACGGATATAGAGGAAGACCCGTTTAAGGGGAACTGTACCAAGAGACAATTTGTAAATATTTCATGATTTGTCACTGTCTAAAACGCGTTGTTGGATAGACGGAAATTGCTCTGTTAGCATTAATAAATACGTATGCTTTTGTAACAAAATACGGTCGCGAAGAACGAGAAATACAAGTCAATAAATAAGACGTTATCCCTCACCGAATCACATTGTCTCATAAAACGTTTCTTTATCCTGTGCAGAATGATTTTTTTGTAGGAAGAAGCTGTACTTTTATAGAAGTTTGTATAAACAAACTTTTATAAAATTAATTTATGAGGGAAATTTATTGGTTATAGCTACATTTCTTTGTAATGATTCTGCTGACCAACATCAAGTGGTTTCCATCGCAACGATCATCCTAACATCATGTATTTGTTGAGCCGACGCAACGCGATGAAATCTAACTCGATAATTCATAATTTTCTGATGGAGTTCGCACAAGCACTGGTAATTTTATTTTGATGAGGCAGCACATGAAAGCTTAAGCCTATGCTAAGCCACTTTACTGCACTTATAATGTATTGGCTGCACTTGACATATTCTCTATAAGTAGCGACCGTATTGACCCGCTACCGCGCTGTTGCGACGATGATGGGCCTATACCCGTACCTGATAGCAATTTCGTGGCCCGTTTCATATTATCTCGACCATTGGATCTACCCGGCAGCTGGTCAGATTGAGTCAATGTGGCAGATGGTTAGATTGATATCCCAATAAAGAAAGAGTCAAATTACTCGGTCTTACAAGCATACAAAAAACTAGACGCTGTTTGGACAGTATCTTCGGGCCTCGATGATCAACAGTTATTGATGTTTAGTAATTCTCCCTTAAAAGTATCTAGGCAATTCGTCTCCATCGCTCAAATTAATATAAATTATTATGAAGTGACAAAAAAGCAGCAGTCAATCAAGATTAAAAGAATGTGACATTTGTTGGAAAGAATCCATTTAGCTAAAATTCATTCTCTTAGTGTTGAGGTTATCCTGGCATCATACGTCAAAGTCAACCCTCAGAAGACGCGCAGGGTCGAGTCCCGGCGAGGAAAATATTACACGAATCATGTGACCATTGATATTTCCCCCTTATTCGATGATAAAATAGAGTCAGGGATTGTTACATTTAACCATCCGATGAGTCCAGCTTTTGCCTGAGGCTCTGTTCTGTCATGACCTCTATGGACTAATAAGATAAAGTCTCACGGACATCTCCACACTGCCCAGTGATGTCCAACTTTTCAGACGGAGAAACGTATTGTCTGGTGTATGCCGATCAGGCAAGTCTAACTCTATACCATACAAAGTTTAACCTGAAGACACCTCCCAACAGCCTCAACACAATCAACCCTTTACGCAATCGTGTTTAACCAGGTTAAACCCTTCTATAACATAAAACAATGAATCTGAAGAAGCTATTCGTTCGTGTCAATTTGTTCATCTGGTGATGAGTCAGTCCGGTAAAGCCATGCACAAAAATCAATAAGTTCAGCCAGTGAATCGCTGGATCACAAAAAGTAGTTCAGCTCAAAATAAACTTCATGAGCCTTCAAGCCAGTTAATATGAGGCGCTTGTGTCATGCTCTCTGTGCCTCCCTAACACCATTCAACCCATTGCAGCTATTGAAATAATCAGTTTAGACTACATGAGCCTTCAAGCCTGCCAACATGAGGCGATTCTGTATCTCGCTCTCTGCACCTCCCTAACAGCTGAATAGACAGCATGAGGCGCTTATGTGTCTATCTCTCTGTGCCTCCATAACAACAGAATAGCCAGCAGGAGGCGCTTTTGTATCTCGCTCTCTGTACCTCACGGACAGCGGAATAGACAGCATGAGGCGCTTCTGTGTCTAGCTCTCTGTGCCTCCCTAACAACAGAATAAATAGCATGAGGCGCTTTGGTGGCTAGCCCTCTGTACCTTCCTAACAGCAGAATAGACAGGAGGAGACGCTTTTTGTGTGTCTAGCTCTCTGTACCTCCCTAACAGCAGAATAGACAGCATGAGGCGTTTTTGTGTCTAGCTCACTGTGCCTCCCTAACATCAAAAAAGACAGCATGAGGCGCTTTTGTGTCTAGCTCTCTGTTCCTCCCTAACAGCAGGGTAGGCAGCATGAGGCGCTTTTGTGTCTACTCTCTGTACCTCCCTAACAGTAGGGTAGGCAGCATGAGACGCTTTTGTGTCTAGCTCTCTGTACCTCCCTAACAGGAGGGAGGTACATGAGCGTTCGAGCCTATCAATATGAAGCGCGTTTGTGTCTCGCTTTCTGTGCATCCCTAACGCCTGAATAGACAGAATGAGCCTTCGAGCGTGTTAATATATGGCGCTTTAGTGTATCGCTCGCTGTGCTTCCCAGCGTCAGGCACAGCAACATCACAATTGACGTCTGTTTGCTGTCACCTCCAGCAGTGCACCCAACACCTCGACAACAGACGAGGCATCCGGTCCAATTCACTCTCGTCTCCACTCCATCACCCAATGCCTCAACAGCAAATGGCGTAGCTGATTCTGTTTGTGTTGTCTATAACCAAACACCCCACACCTCGAAAGCAAGGTAAGCGGCTACGTCGTCTATGGTCTAGAATCCAACGCCTCGGCAGCAGGTGATGCAGCTAGCCCAGTTTGCTGTCGTCTACAGTCTATTGTCCAACGCCGTGACAACAGATGGTACGGCTGGTAAAGGGTTTGATATAGGTTTAAACCTCTATTTCGATTACACATGGTTTGATATTGTAGCTTTTGTTTAGTATCTGTCCTCCATCGGTAGCAATTCACCATCTTCCACAACAGTTCATGTGTAGCCCACAAAAACAGTTTTTTGACCTCGGTTTGCCTCCCTTGTCAACTCGTAATATCATTCCAATGTACACATGTACAAGATCAGTCCCAACAGAATCATTATTTTCATGAGCCCCTGTTGGCCAATCCAGTCTAACATTAGGCTCTTGGTCCTCTGTTGGCCAACCATGCCTACCATTTGATTTGTGGTCCCAAGGTTTCCCTCCTGTCTAACATCAGTCCCAACACGTGTTCTTGGTTCCACTTTTTGCCCCTTGCCTCACATCAGTTGCAACAGTAGTCTCGGTGCATGGTCCCCTGTTCTCCAACACTGCCTACTGTTGGATTATTGGTTCCATGTTCTGCCCCTTGCCTGACCTCAGTCCCAAAAGTAGTATCGGTTCATGGACCGTTGCATGCCAACCCTGCCTACCATTCGTTCGTTGATCAGCTGTTTGTCAACTCTGCTTTTCATCAGCTTCTTGATTCGATGTTTCCCTACCCTGCCTAGCAATAGTATCTTGATTCGCTGTCTGCAACCTTGCCTTTAATTTGTTTTTTGGTCGGCTGTTGGCCAACCCTTCCTAATATTAGGTTATTGGTCCCCGGCTTGACATTCTCCCAACATTCTCCGTGGAGTGTTATGTCACTGGTGTCACACCCTCCTCGGGTGGTAATTTTCTGTGACGGCGTTATTGAATGAGGTAATGAAGCTTGAGGACAGCAAAGCTACGTAATATTGTGGGAATGAAAGGGGGTTGGGGCAAAGCGCAATTGCGAAAGGGGCAAGCGCAATTGGGCCCGTCTCATAAAGCAGATTATGAAAGGGACAGTGGCAGGCAATAATCGCACTCACAATGAGGTGTAATAACGCCCTCAATTTTCATCCTAATGACGTGATAATTGGATTGACACAACGATATCACAAGACAGATGAGTATTTCATTGCATTCAGTTTGATGTTCCATGAAATGTTATCTGAATCATTTCATTGTTGAATACAGTGGATATTTCTTGTATCATCCAGTGGGTAGATGATGTTATATGTTATAGTAGCCATGGAACATAAATATCTTAGTGGCTGTGATGCAGATTTTTCTCCCAATCTTTCTGACAAACACATACTTTTCTTAGCTTTAAACCCAATTGAAATATGCAACAAAAAACATTGAATTTGAACGTCAAAAGTAGTCCCAAAAATACTCTTACCCTTCGCCTATAAAAATCCAGAAGATACTTTACATGGGATAACATGTATTAGAAGTCAATCAGCATATATTTAACGAAGTTTCAATTCATAATTATCATTATACAATGTGTTTCCGGTATAAAACACTGTGCAGCCTTTTCATTCTCAAATATTAAATATAACTCAACCTACTTGTGAAAACAGTGTTCCTTCTTATCTTTTCCCGACCACGATTGATCCTTTAATCAAATCCGTTACACAAAAATATCCCTATCATGTTAGTTTCAAAATCAGAATATAATGTTCATCAATTAAAATTGCTCAATACGGATTCACTTCATTTTCCTACCATAGAATAACTTTATTGCCGTTTTATCATACGTTATAAGGTCTTTAGCTGAAAAAGTATATTTATTTACTGCATAGTAAAATGTTCTACACTATTACCTACTATTTACTCGTCCTAAACACCAATTCACTCCAGTTTAATTGTTTTTTTGTTGTAACATCACTGCAATAGGAGAGTATGCATCTATGTATGTTTATACATAGTCATTTCCTTCTATATTCAGGAGCAAGCTGCTGTATGCCTAGTTATGATTACAGTATCCTAGCAGGGATGTTGGTACATTCAAAGATCATATGATCTAGTAATGAGCGGCACAAAGTCTGCTCTCTAAGAGTATAAAGAGTCAGGGGGACGGATCATTCATTAGTAAAAATAAATAATTTTGTCCATCCACCCATCTGAATCCTGCTTCCATTACTGCTTCATTTATTCCGCTTAATTTATTCTGCTCGGTGTGCCCATCATATCACAGAATTTTCCATCTCGCCATACCTAGAATGTAATGATTTTTCCATCTTGTCTGACCTCAATCTAGCCCAGACCTCCATCTCCTTCATATGTCCCTGACATATTTTGCTCGACCTCCATCTAGCCCTGGCCTCCATCATACCCTAACCTCCATTGCCGTGACCACCATCACTCCCTGTTCACTTCTATCACATAAAATCCTTCTCACCCTGCCGTATAGGTCCACAGGCCCACCAGCAGCCTATACTCAAAAACTCAACAAGGGCATTTGAGTCGCGTGTTCCACATGCGTGCGAACAGCGCCTCATGGATATCGATGCCAATCAGTCTCAAAGTGAATCAGTATAGAACTCTCATCAGTAGGTAAACAAGCGCTTGGAATGCAGTTTGGTGTAGGCGGTTAAAAAGTGTAGGTGCTAAGTTTATTTGCCCACAAAGTCGCCTTGTGTTAACCAAGGCTGGAACACCAAGCATGCAATCCCTTAGACTAGCGCTGCTGCCGACCCCGCAATCCCCTCAGCCACAGCAGACCATGGGTTGGTTAGTAAAAAATCCATATTCTTAAATGTATGTTTGTTGACTACATTACATTTACTCTACATATTTTTCAAATGTGGAAAATTTGTTTGTATAAGTAATGGATTGGCATAAAGCCATTTCTCCAAGTGAATTGAGGTTGACGTTACGGTAAGCACCACGAGAGAGAGAGATGGCCAATCCCACAGTGCACTGTCGCGCAATGTGATTGACAGGACTTGTACATCCAGCCTGCTTCACAAAACCAGAACATGCTGCCAAACCAGCGACTACCAAAAAGTTCGGAAATATTTACAAGTAAGAGTGCTATAAAGCAGCTACGCCAGCTCTCTTTTGCTGTCGTCTGTGGCGAGATCGCAGCCATAATATTTCAGTAGCAGCCTCTCCTGCTTCCTTGGTCATTTCGTCTGTTTCAAAGTCGTGGATGCAATATTTCAATGGACATCTCTCCAGCTTCCTTGATCATGCCATCTGTTTCAATGTCGCGGATGCAAACATTCAATAGCCACCTCTCCTGTTTATATGGTCATGTCGTCTATTTCAAGGTCGTGATTGCAATAGTTCAATAGCTAACTCGTCTGATTCCTTGGTCATAACGTCACGTCTGTTTGAAGGTCGTGGATGCAATATTTTAACAGCCACTTCTCTTGCTTCCTTGGTCATGTAGTCTATTTCGATGTCGTGGATGCAATATTTCAATAGCCACCTCTCCTGCTTCCTTGGTCATGTCGTCTGTTTCAAGGTCGTGGATGCAATATTTCAATAACAGCCTCTCCTGCTTACTTGGTCCAGTTGTCTGTATCAAGGTCATGAATGCAAGATTCCAAAAGCCACCTCTCCTGCTTCCTTGGCCAGGTCGTCTGTTTCTAGGTCGTGGATGCAATATTTCAATAGCATCCTCTCCCATCTCCTGAGATGGCGTCTATAGCAATGACGTAGCCACATTATTTAAATATCAGCTTCCCCCGCTCTCCTCTCCCCTGATGAGATGCAGATCAGCAGCCCATCATGGCCGGATCAGCAGTACATCACGGTCGGGTCTGAGCCGAGTTTGGTATGATGAGGGTCAATTTAGCCAGACAGGGAGGGGAAGAAAACGAAGCGCATGGGAATTGTCGCCAGTGATGGTAAAGAGGGCTCAGAGCCAAACTTTGTGCTGGTTTTCCTCTATCAAAAATCGCAGTGTGAAGTGGTTGCACTACGAAAGAATGTGTAGAGTGATGTCTTCTTAATCGAGCAGTTAACCGTGGTAACATTCATGAGCAAAATAACTATCAGGCACGATCAATGCGATCACATAGTATCCGTTGTATTCTTACCACAGTGATACGCCAGTCATCGCATAGTAAATCTGCTACAGTAAATTCACTTATTTCCGTCATCGTTGCAGTCAGTCACTTTCGACAAACAACACAAGGCCGATCCATCTTTAGCCGAACTTCCTGATGATGGTTTATAAGACACTAATACTGTCGATGCGTAACCCAAACACTGCAATAATTCAATCCCAAGGCACCGAACTAGTCTCATCCCTTAAAGCCCAATACCCTTGAATACCATGAGTCCAATATCAGAAATTAGTCTTGCATTTCTCCTAATGTACAACAACTGTTATATGCCAAAGTGCGCTAGCGAGTATCAGCGGAGGCCCCATAGCACTGATCATCAGGGATCCAACATCAATATGGAAGTCTTTTTTTTTCACTGTGAGTGTACATGATCAAGACCCCATCATTTCATCATCGGGAGTCCTACTTCATCTAACCCCCATTTCACGCCCGTCCTGCACCCACCGCGTTCCTTCACGGCCTATCTCGAGCGTCCTTTATACTGCCCCTCCTAAGCCTCCTTCTTTCGTGAACACTATAACTGAACACGCGGTTGATGGAATAACTCAAAATGAAGATGCAGACAAGGTGGTGTGGTTAAGATGGGTTATCCAGGTGGTGTGATCCAGTTCGCGTGGTTCAGGTGGGATGGCTCATGTCACTTGGACTAGGTTGTCTAATCCTTGTGATAAAAATTGATTGCTGGCCATCTCATCCTATACTCAACTACATGGAGAGGATTGTGTGGCACTGTCCTGATTTGGTCGTTTTTTCTCTTTGATGCGTGCAATATGCCTCCAAATATGATATAAGACAAAGAAATACTTGTCCGTATTCTGCAAAAATATCATTTTTGCATTACGAAATATTCACTGCTATGTCAGCCATAATTGTAAGCCGCTCATGGAATTGAAGTTCGGAACGGTTCTTCGTTCAGCCACATTAAATTATTTATATTAGGTGACATAATCATCATACGATGATTCGATTCTTGTCGTAAACTTGACTTTGATAAGCCATCAGTAGATGTAAAGATGGCATGTGTGAGTTAAACTTGCCGTAGCTTGTGAATTCTTAATGCACTGTCGCATCACAGGAGATGCACCTTCTTACTGCTTGTACTTAATGTTCTTAATGTATCCAGCTTCGTTGTCGTTGTGATTCTAACACCTTTCTCTGATGGTCTGTTTTGAGTTAATCTAATCTTCAGAAAGGTCCATGCCAATATGTAACCTATCAAAGATCGTCGCTCGTTGGTTTGACGTCGTCCATGTAATGTAGCGTAAATCATCTAATAATCGTATGCAATAGCATTTTAACATGACAATCAAGACATCACAAAATAAGTCGCGTCAGATAATTAAATATCATATCTTGCAATCAAACTCTACTATAATTGTTATTGTGCTCTATGCATTCTTAGGTTATCGTTTTATTTACAAAATTTAATCATCTAAACGATCAACCATTAAAACAAGTACAGAACTGAAGTGAAGATGGAATTGAAATGTAAATGATATTATCTCGGGAGTTCTTGCTTGTGAACAATTTTAAATGTAATCATGTAATTTGAAAAAAATGTGGTTAGATATATTTAACACGTATTTCTATGTCATCTAAACAATATATAATAAATATTATCTACCATACACCTGTCATGCAAACATTTCCAACCCTAATATTATATTTCAAATTGCGACCACTCCACTCCTCAAAGGCAGTTTCTATGTCTAAGGTCATAAACCCATTGCCTCACCTCAGACTCGGCTTGCTCACCTCAGACTCGGCTTACTCACCTCAGACTCGGCTTGCCTCACCTCAGACTTGACTTACCGGAGAAAGTTTCCGTTACGCCTCAACGGCAGCGAACAGAGGAGGGCTCTACGGCAGGAGCCGTTGGGAAGTATCAAACTTCAGTATTTCGAGGCAGGTCCATTGCTGGGCCTATTTGAGGTACAGTTCTCTGCACATAATCATTCATAGGCACTGTGCTCACAAATAATAACATAACGTGGATTGCTCAGGTTATTTTTTTCACTATGAGTAAATCTTATTTAATCATTCGAGATGAGGCTAGAGACTAGCGTTGAGAAAATATGACAGAATGTAACGAAATTGAAATATTCTAGAAACAGAAATACACACGCATCTGAGGATTTCTTTTTTCTTGATATACTAAGCGTTGTTTCCGTGTGACTTGCGTAGCGTAGCATGGACCTATCATCGAAGAGAAACCATAGCCGATGTAACACCCAAGGAGGCTAAGGATCTCACTGCCTTCAGCTGTGCTGGTGAAGGGATCGCCTAATATTTAGATCAACAAATGTATATGACCGCCACTCAAATTAAAGTAAGCCACATATTGACGAAAGTTTCGAGTACCGGTGCACCAGGCCGAGACGAGGAACGCTGAGCCGAGGCAGTGCCAAGTAGTGGTGTACTGCACCGTGACAGTGCCAAGTATAGTGGTGCACTACGCTGAGAGTGGAACTAGTTGTGGTGTACTGCGCCGGGCCTGGTCCAAGTCCTTAGTCGTAACCTGGACGGGAAGGGATTCGCCGCACCGAGACTATGACATGAAGTAGTTCTCTTCACCTATTTATGCCCTCAATGTTTTCTTCTCTGCAGGTACAACATCAGGCCACGGGACTGCGATGCCATCGGTTATATTTACCAGTTCATTGAACTTCATGTTTTGCCTTTTCTTCATAAGTTCGCAATAAGCCGGGAATGTTGTTGTCTACCTTCACCGCTGCAAATCAGACATTACTTGCGCATTGCACTCCCTAAGATATCATCTGCAGAGAATATATCTGTATTTATTCGCGAAACTAGACAACCCAAATGAAAACTACAATTATTAAAATGACTATTGTATCATTACGTCATTATATGACCGACAAAAACGCAAATATCTCGTCAAGCGTATGCTCATCACATGGGTTATTACTGGAATAAATCTGAGAATTTATATTATTCCAGTACTGCACCATTTGATGTTGTTCATCATTTATTGCTGTATCAGACTCCGGTGTAAGCTGCGGCACTTGCCCTTGGTAGTGCTATCATTGAATTTAAATACAAAAAATAATTAAATTTCAGGAGGTAGCAAAGCGGTTATTGGGGAGTGGGAGGTGGCTTCTTCTATTTGAGTTGGGGATATTTAAGTCAATCGAACAATGTCGTCTTTCTTGTAGACTTCTCATTCCTATTGGGAAATTCCGTCTCTCATTTGCAGTCATTATTCTGTTGAAGAGTCTACAATCTTCTTGGATTTTTTGTTCCATTCGTGGAGTTCGCATACTTCATTGGGATCATTCATCCTTAATGAGGAATCCTCTTTATTGTTCGGAAGTCCTAATTCGTCAAGGGGTCCTCTGTTCTCTTGAGGAGTCCACATATTTCATAGAGCTCGGTGGATCCTCGATCATCATTGGCGCCCTCAACTTTCTCGAAAGTTTCGGAACTTCTCAGTTGACCTACAATATTTTTCAGAAGCTACAAATTATTAGGAAGTCCTCGTACTTCTTGGCTTGTCTCCACGCTTCTCGGTCTGGATGGAGCGGTGGAAGCTGATTGATGGGGTAAACAATTTGCAACACTGAAAAATATTGGTTTGACCTTCTGTGATTAAGTGCAGAAATGCAGGAGGAGTTCGGGGAAGGAGAAGGCCCCTACCCAACATTTACCCGAAATCCACCTGCATTTCTGCGCTTAATCAGAGAGACAAGGGAAACAACTTATATGGAATTGGGTTGGCCACTTTCAGTGGTGAAGCATATCTATTGAAAAGAACAAGATCTTCAGATCATTTAGATTTTCATTGTTTTATCAATGTATGAATAGCTTCAACTTATTCAATGGTGAAGTGAGTTAGCTATCAAATTTGCGATATAACAACAACTGTATTGCTCTGTCAAATTGTTCGTGTCAATAATATCCTGCTCTCCATATATAAGTAGATGAAAAATGTACAATTTTCAAAATTGTACCCCTGTTTTTCAAACATAGGTACATTTTTAAAAATGTACCCCTAGATTTTAGAAATGTCTACGGTATTT
>SDVV010035826.1:0-11015 GCA_016164225.1 Gammarus roeselii
TATGGGCAACATTAACAGTCCCCCATAACATTAAAGGTGTTTGTGTTATGGGCGACATTACCAGTCCCCCATAACATTAAAGGTGTTTGTATTATGGGCGACATTAACAGTCCCCCATAACATTAAAGGTGTTTGTGTTATGGGCGACGTTACCAGTCCCCCATAACATTAAAGGTGTTTGTGTTATGGGCGACATTAACAGTCCCCCATAATATTAAAGGTGTTTGTGTTATGGGCGAAATTACCAGTCCCCTATAACATTAAAGGTGTTTGTGTTATGGGCGACATTAACAGTCCCCTATAATATTAAAGGTGTTTGTGTTATGGGTGACGTTACCAGTCCCCCATAACATTAAAGGTGTTTGTGTTATGGGTGAAATTAACAGTTTCCATAACATTAAATGTGTTTGTGTTATGGGCGACATTACCAGTCCCCCATAACATTAAATGTGTTTGTGTTATGGGCGATATTAACAGTCCCCCATAACATTAAAGGTGTTTGTGTTATGGGCGACATTAACAGTCCCCCATAACATTAAAGGTGTTTGTGTTATGAGCGACATTAACAGTCCCCCATAACATTAAAGGTGTTTGTGTTATGGGTGACATTACCAGTCCCCCATAACATTAAAGGTGTTTGTGTTATGGGCGACATTAACATTCACCCATAACATTAAAGGTGTTTGTGTTATGGGCGACATTACCAGTCCCCCATAACATTAAAGGTGTTTGTGTTATGGGCGACATTAACAGTCCCCCATAACATTAAAGGTGTTTGTTATGGGCGACGTTATCAGTCCCCCCTAACATTAAAGGTGTTTGTGTTATTCGCGACATTAACAGGCCCCCATAACATTAAAGGTGTTTGTGGTATGGGCGACATTGCCAGTCCCCCATAACATTAAAGGTGTTTGGGTTATGGGCGACATTAACAGTCCACCATAACATTAAAGGTGTTTGTGTTATGGGCGACATTAACAGTCCCCCATAACATTAAAGGTGTTTGTGTTATGGGCGACATTAACAGCCCCCATAACATTAAAGGTGTTTTTGTTATGAGCGACATCAACAGTCCCCCATAACATTAAAGGTGTTTGTGTTATGGGCGACATTAACAGTCCCCCATAACATGAAAGGTGTTTGTGTTATGGGAGACGTTAATTCTCCCCATATCATTAAAGGAAGATCAGGTTATTCTGTATGACAATGAACTAGGCTCTGTAGATGTTGCACCGCTTCAACAGGACACGCACACTCACGCCAATATCAGTCACGTAGCTCGAGAGCACTTCTCTCATACCCCAGCAATTGCCAACAATGTCACGTGGGGTTAATTTTCGGGAATACACATCTGTCAGATCACTTGCCACTTCATGCAGAGCTCTCATTGATTGCGTTCCCATTAATAAGAGGAGTTTACAAGTGTTTACAAGTGTAAGAAGGCAGCAACAGGCCTTTTATCCCTAACTTGGTTGCCGTTTGATAGCTAGGAGATCAGTTTTGAGGTAGAACGTCTAAGAGAGCTCCATGTGTCATTTCCGTTATGAGAACATCAAGGAAGAGATCGGCCTAGCTACTTAGCGGTGATTTATGTAGAATCTATCGAGCCTCGATTTAAAAGTTTCGATGGTATTGCTGTTTACATCCTTCACTGGCAGTTCGTTCCATTTTTCGACAACTCTATACGTGAAGAAATTGCGCGTGAAGTCGAGTGAGAAACACTTCCCAACGATTTTGTATCCGTTATTCTTAGTCAATCCGCTCGCATCTAAATGTTGAAGAGGCTCGCTCGGTCGACGCTTTCCATACCCGATCATGTCACCTCTGACTCGACGCTTCTCCAGTGAATAAAGACTGAGTGCATGTAGTCTGCCTTCGAACCATTTATTCCGCAGCGAAGGAATAAGTTTGGTAGCTCTACGTTGAACCTTCTCTACTTTAACAACGTCTTTTCTTAGATATGGAGACCAGAATAGAACAGAAAACTCGAGATTCAGTCAAACAAATACATTGCATATCTCATTAATACTATTTTTTTACGTGAAAGTGCGGGATATCATACCTAACACTTTGTAACCATTTTGACAGCATCGTTGCTTTGCTTACTGCTTTTTTAAGTCGTTGCTAATGATGACACCTGTTTCTCTCTTTTGTGTCAGAAATTAGTTTCTTACCGGACTTTGCGTGTTCGTGCTCGTGGTTATGACGACCTTTGTGCATAACTTTACATATGTATACATTACATTTGCCACTTCTCTGCCTATTCAACAGTTGGTTCAGAACTAATCGGATTTGCTGACACTCTAGTTTGGTTTGCACTTTTCCTCCTATCTTAGTATCGGCTGCAAATATGCTTATGTTTGAAAGCACGTTTCTATCGAGTCAATTTTTGAATATTATAAAGAGAACTGGACCTGACACGGATCCTTGAGGCACGCCGCTTGTAACATTACCGCAAGGGGAGGAAGCTCCGTTAAGTTCAACTCGCTGCCCTCTGTCCACAAGCCAAAATTAATTTTATCCAGTTATTAAGCTCGCCTCGAATACCGATGCTGTGCAATATGCTAACTAGACGCTTGTGGGAGACTTATCAAAGGTCTTTTGAAAGTCGAGGTAAATGAAGTTGATTCTATTTGAAGGTTCGTAGTACAGTAACGATTGTGTCTAAAGTCCTGCTGAACGTCGCCTATCGACTTGTTTGATTCTAGGAATTCGAGAATGGTGTCCGTTATCCAACTTTCCATCAATTTGCATATGGCTGAGGTGAGACTAATTGGTCGGTAATTGCCTAAACACTTTGTGAATGTTTTTTTTATTAATTTGGAGTGACGTTGGTCTCTTTCCATTGAGAAGGGTAAGTGACATGTGTGAGAGATTGGGGGAAAATGTTTGTTAACTGTTCGGCGATTTCATTCTGAGTCTCTTTTCGAATTCTGGTTTAACTTGGCCTTGGCCTGGAGATTTTTTAACTTTCATTTTATCTATACATTTATTAATTTCGTCTGGGGAAAAGTTTATTCTGTTCAGGGCTTCGATTTTTTTTCCGGTATGCCATCCTGGAGATTAGGAATATCAAGACCCCCTAACGTATATACAAAAAACATATTTTGGTTTAGTATGCCACTCATGTTGGTGTCATCGGTTCCTAGCTCACCACAATCGTTCTCAAGAGGATCTATTACAGATCCTAATTTTTTGACTCGAAATATAATTAAACAATTGATTTGGATTAGTTTTGGCATTCGCCACAATTTCATTTTGGATGTAACCACTCAATCCCTAATTGGTAGTACAATGACCCTGCCGAAAAATGAATGCTCTGTTCAGTTCTTATAAATAAGTCAAGTAGACTACCACCAGAGTTGATTCAAATGCATGCAGATACTGACATGGATAAAATAGATGAACTCCATTGCTGTATATGCAATGCAGTTCTGATGTCTATGAGAGAAGCGTTTGGGATAAAAATTCCGCACCGGGTCCCGAGATGGATCTGACATGTGGCTGCCTCACATGACGCAAGCGTAGTGGTTATGTGCAGTGGCGAAATGCTGGAAATCCGTGAAATGGCCCCTTAGATAAAGAATAAGAAAGCAAATTAGGCTTGAGAATACGCACTTTGCTTCTGTAAGAAACATGAAGAGAAACTGCGTGCTGTGCTCGTCTGAGTGAGAAAATGACTAATGGGTGAGTGATGTTTTTTTTTAAAAGAGATGCAAAATTAGAAAGCATAAGACAGCTCTGTTTCTCAATGTGTGAATGGTATATCAGGGGAGGGAAATGTTACTGAGATGTGAGGCGACCACTTTAGTGGTATAATGAGCATTGTTAACATTGTTGCCGGAGCTTAGATCAGCTGGTTAAGAGTTTAACAAATGGAAAAGATGTATGGAAGGCTGGTTTACCAGTGGAAGTTTTTAGGTACGGTCCTCTTCCATTCTTCTTGTCATATTTATTTTCAAAAATGGCTATCCATAGCTAAACTATCAACCAAAAGTACTTATAGATGTAGTTGTAAAACCTACTATAAAAACACAGGCAAAATGTGCGAATGAGGTCGACAATTACTGGCCAATATCACTACTGCGGCATCGAAGCTAACAGATATGGCGATTCGGATGAAACTTGACGGATATCTCCAAAGATCATCGAACCAATTTGGCTTTAAACCTCAGCATGGAACTAAATGGCAATTTTTACCAAAAAAAAAATTACTTATGTATTCTTTAGTTGAGGTTTGCCAAGCCGTCTATGTTTTCTTGGCGTAAAAAAACATTTGACCGCGGTAATCGTTAAACACTATTCAAAAAATCTACTGGAAGGGAACGTCTGGGTGTCACGCACGTACTAAAATTCTTATACCAACAGCAACAATGTGTAATACAATTGGGGCGATCAAAATCAAACCAGTTCCGAAACAACCAATGGGATAAGGTCTGCCTATTCAATGTGTATGTAGACAGGATATAAGAGTGTCATTTTTTAGCCATGTTGGGTGTCACATTGGCGACTGCTGTATTAACGCAATCAGCTATGCCGGTGATATGGTGCTATTGGCCCTGCAAGCAACATGGTCTACACGGATAATCTTCAAACTAGATATTGAGTACAATAATAGCAAACCTGTCTTTGCTAGTAAGACCGTGCACCAAGCAATGGTTTCTGTTCCAATTGTTATTGCGTTAAATGGCACTTAGTTGAATTATGTTGAGAGCTGTTCCTACTTAGGCCACTTAATAACGAACAACCAATGGGATATTCCTGATATTACTACGTAACTTCGGGAATTAAAAGCTGGGCTAATTAATTTATAAGGAAATTCAATTTCTGCACCACAAATGTTTGAATGCAGCCCTTAAAAACCTAGTGTTACCCTGTCTACTGTAACTCATTGAGGTTTTAATTTACGAGAGTCGTTATCAGTAAACTGACAATAGCATACAATTATATTTTTTGGACGTCGGTTGGTGTTCTAAGAAGAACGAGAGCTAGCTTTGTATTTGCAGCATATGATGTAGACTATTTAAAGGTACTATCGCGTACAAAGATGAAGACCTTATTTTTAATTTCGCATCTTATTTAAACTTAATTTGAATTATATTATGTGTAGTTAGGAAAGTTGTATGGTTGTAGGTTGACAGCGAAACGTCTGGAGGAAATGCAAATGTCTAAATACGTATTATAAAACATACAATCTAGGTGCAGGGATGTCGTAAAAAAAACGCGAAATTAAAAATAAGGTCTCTATCTTTGCAGCCGATAGTACGTGCTAGAAAAAGTACCTGGAGCCTCTAGGAGCGTAACATAAAATTTAATATTCTCTTCCTGAAGGCCACTTTTAATACTGAGGGATACGAATTATCTCCAATGAAAGAAAGGTGGAACAAAATTTTGCCGATGCAGGAAGATCCCGATATTAACATGAATAATGTTTGACTCCTCTCTATCTTTAATTCCATGCTGCGGGCCCGTTGAATATGTGTGGATGTTAGGTTGGGTGACGTCCCAGTATGTGTTGTCCAACGGGTGCATATGTATTTAACCTCTCTAACATAGAATTCGGATTTTTTAAATATTCAAGTGGTAAAGGGACTAAAATTGTTCGTGATAAAGGGACTGAAACTGTAAGTGGGAAAAGGACAAACGTAATTGGGAAAGGGACTGAAACTGTAAGTGGGAAAGGGACTGAAACTGTAAGTGGGAAAGGGACTGAAACGTAAGTGAGAAAGGGACTGAAACTGTAAGTGGGAAAGGGACTGAAACGTGAGTGGGAAAGGGACTGAAACTGTAAATGGGAAAGGGACTGAAACTGTAAGTGGGAAAGGGACTGAAAATGAAAGTGGGAAAGGGACTGAAACTGTAAGTGGGAAAGGAACTGAAACGTAAGTGGGAAAAGGACTGAAAATGTAAGTGGGAAAGGGACTGAAACTGAAAGTGGGAAAGGGACTGAAACTGTAAGTGGGAAAGGGGCTGAAACTGTAAGCGGGAAAGGGACTGAAACGTAAATGGGAAAGGGACTGAAATAGTAAGTGGGAAAGGGACTGAAACTGAAAGTGGGGAAGGGACTGAAACTGTAAGTGGGGAGGGACTGAAACTGTAAGTGGGAAAGGGACTGAAACGTAAGTGGGAAAGAGACTGAAACTGCATCCAAGAGCGCTTGTCCCTAACTGAACCTATTCATTTATGTCACGTATTTCAGTCATACGTTTCTTTATGTATATCTTCTGGTGCGTACGGTGAATGTATTGTTGTGCTTTGTTAAACTAATTTCTTTGTATTCATCATTGTCATGTGCTTCAATAAATGCTATTGTTATGATGATTAATATTAATATTATTATTAATAATATTATCATTATTCTTTTTTAATTTTATATTATTATTATGATCAATATTATTATTATTATTATTATTATTGACTGTGAATTTCAGAAACTTGTCATCGAATTGATTTTCAGGACTTGGCAATCGCTTCCAACGAAACGAAACCCTATAAACTCGATTGACCCACCCCCTCTAATGGTTTTAAACACTCATGCTTATTTTACTCGATGTCAAATGTTCTTTCATTTGAAAATCCGGTCATGAACTGTGTGGTTACTTCTGAACTGATATGGAACTGTCAATGATACTAATTGAACCTCATCAAAGACCTTGAACAGATACATTCCAGATTTGACATCAATGCAAACTAAAGCAATCGGCAGTCCAAAACTCGTTTCTTACGTACGCTGTGTCATTTTTTTACCTGGTGACATGTTTCACTGTATCCTATACCTACATATATGTTTTTTGTTAATTTTTCACCTTACGTGTGTAGTTTTTTTAGTTCTGCCCTTGACTAATTAGAGTGGTTACCTACAGGATAACAAATACAATCAGTTGCATACCAAGTTTTCACTCAACAGTTAGTTTTAGGCCTCTTTTATCAATAAATATTTAGTGTATCAATTATCGGTACGCTTATGATCCAACTATTCACGCTAATTATATTGTATTCATGCTTTCAACCATGAATAATTACGGCAAACCTAATTTTGCCGTTCAGTTCAAATATTTAACGTTGGTCATTACAAACCTAATTTAGAAACATCTAATTGAACCACTTGAACGATTTTTTTGGTGTCATAGCGTACAATAATTGGTGAATAATGCAAACAGTTATTATAACACACGTTTTCGTCCCAGCTGGGTTACTCCATTTTCCTTATTGAAGAATTTGTAGTCAAACTGAAATCAAAATGACCAATGAATACGCAACGACGAAATACAGACGAAATCCATACGGAATCCATAACTCGCAGATTTGAGAGTCTTCAAAACACCGTTAAAATTTGGACTGCTTCTAGAACTTTGTTTCATCTCCGGCATCCAAGGAAAATTCCAGACTTGAATTCTTTTGACAGAAATCTGGAGATTGAGAAGAAATACGCCGTTTCTGCTCACAAGCAGCATCTGTTACGTGTCAATTTCAGCCGAAAAGGGTGTAAAGGTGAAAATCAAAGAGAAGTTAAATTCTAGCTAGCTTGGTTTTGACATGAACATCTGTACCTCATCTCACCTCATACTATTTTTCTGACGGGGAAAAGTGAAGAAACCGGATTTTAGCCGCAGTTTTAAATTGAGTGCCTCTGTTTCAAAGTTATCTTTAGAAAAATGCGTTATTGAATTATTAAGCAATTCGTAATTAAAACCCAAAGGTTACAGATACAAACAATTTGGGCGATTCCGTTCACGATCGTCGTCCACCAAATACTGATTTGGTCACAAAACGCCATCCTATTTCTTTCGACCTCGCCGTGCATTATCTCTAGCTTGGACCCTTCAAGACCTGACTTATCTCTGATCACAAGCCGAGCCAAGCAAAGGACGTCGAAGTCCAGAGAGGTTCGTGATAGAACGAATTCAGTCTTACGTACTTACTTGCCTAAAATCTTTGAAACAAGATAATCCAATTAGCAGGACGGGGTTGGATGCACTATTGACAATTTTGATGAATGGCATCCCATGCTTTTGTGGGGAAAAAAATCACTAAATATGTCATAAATTATAAATCCGAACTCGGATAGCTAGGCATTCAACAATAATATTGGATAATTCCTGGGGAGATCATGCTCATTAACGTTTAATTTTTTGTTAGGTATTAAAGGAAGTCCCAGTCCTGCAATAAATGTGGAATGTCTAAGAGGGTATCTCATGGGATACCTCTAGAATAATAAAAGAATGTTGTATAAACTAAAAATCGTCAATTCTGCAGAGAATTATAATATTTTATGAACTCCATTTTATTTGATATATTCACAATATCATTAAAATACCAATTGAAGTATAATTCAAAATTTGTTTGGAATTCATATTGTTTCTGAATATTAAAAGTATATTGACAGCGAGTTTTTTATTAATTTCAAAGCATAAATTCCCACAACAACTCATGTTCAACATTTTATTCAAATTTTAACGTAAAATAACATGTCACTGCATACATTTCACTTGTTCTTCAAAGATTCAGCGGGAACAAACCTCCAAAACCATACAACACACCTACAAGATGCACATCAGGTGCCATCGGGGCAAGCTTATCTGCAATTCTCCCTGCAACAGAGCGAATTGTTCAATAGAGTCCTCGATGAAGGCCTGTCCTTCAATATCCCCTCAGGGTTCCTGCAGCTGTCGCCCAATGTGTTTGCAATTTGTCACCCAAATCATATGGGACTCAATTCCCTGACTAGACCATCAAGGGGAATAGAACAGTTTGTACCGCAGCAAATGGTGCGTATACCTCACGTTGTGAGACGACGGATCAGCTGCATAATGTCCGCCAATTGATTGGGAGGGCTTGTCCCTGTATACTGAACACATCTTTGATTCGTAATTCATAATGTAGATTTCTATTCCAACGAATATGTTGATTCAGCTGAAATTGAAAGTACCAAGATTTGAGAGATAAAGGTATAATATCTTCAAGACGTCATGCGGACAGATGGAAATTGATAGTAGATGAATAAACACGCGCTGATTTTTACATTCAAAATAAAAATCCAACTCCATCATCATGTGGAATATTAGATTACAGCAACAAAAATAGCTAAATTTTGGATACGAATATCTGTCACAGCAGTAATGTATTGCAATGTAATTACTTATTGGGTCATATGCATGGAATCTATAAAATTAGTTACAGAATATGATTTTTTTTCCATTTCTTGGTGGCCTGCTTCATATCAATATCAAGTGTTCTGGAAAATTTCATAAAACGACTAAATCTTATTTTATTTTCGAGTTAATCTACCAACTAATATTATACATACCTGTTAACGCAGCCAATGCCAATCAGTAAATATTAGAGGTCGGAAAATATACTATTCAGTTTAAGTTTGGCATTCGGGTAACTTTGCTATTTATTTCAGAATTGAGCATTCGCCTCTTTATTCAACAGAGACGTGGTTTGACAATGTAAGTTAACTTTAGGAGCGGTCAAGCTTTTCGAAAATTCAGTAGTTAGAGGTCAGCAGTGCAGAAGCAATGCTAATATGAGTCATATATGAGCAATGAGCAATGCCAATATGAGTCATATATGAGCAATGAGCAATGTCAATATGAGTTATATGTGAGCAATGAGCAATACCAATATGAGTCATATATGAGCAATGAGCAATACCAATATGAGTCATACATGAACAATGCGCAATGCCAGTATGAGTTATATATGAGCAATGAGCAATGCTAATATGAGTCATATATGAGCAATGAGCAATACCAATATGAGTCATATATGAGCAATGAGCAACGCCAATATGAGTTATATATGAGCAATGAGCAATACCAATATGAGTCATATATGAGCAATGAGCATTACCAATATGAGTCGTATATGAGCAATGGGCGATACCAATATGAGTCGTATATGAGCAATGAGCAATACCAATATGAGTCATATATGAGCAATGAGCAATACCAATATGAGTCATATATGAGCAATGAACAATACCAATATGAGTCATATATGAGCAATGAGCAATACCAATATGAGTCGTATATGAGCAATGGGCGATACCAATATGAGTCATATATAACGACTATTCACAGAGTCTGTTGGTTATGGTTATTCGACCGCGACCATATTCTGACTAACGCAAAACTGAAAGGTAATTGAAAAGTTTACAACAAGGCGAAGATTTCTACTCAAGTAAGGCCGGTGAATGGATCATAAGTGACAAAAGTGCAACAACACAACTGTCCAAGCCATTCTGGTGTGCGGCATCCCATTACTTGAGGTGAGGCGGCACGTATCCACCCTCGATCGCTCCTTGACCTCTGAGGCGAGCACTGAGAGTCCTCTGAATCAAGCGATAAGAGTCCTCTGAAGCAAGCGATAAGAGGACTTAGAGGCAAGCACTGAGCGGCCTCAGAGGCAAGCGATAAGAGGACTTAGAGGCAACGCTGTGCGGCCTCAGACGCCAGCGATAAGAGGACTTAGAGGCAACGCTGTGCGGCCTAAGAGGCCAGCGTTGAGAGGACTTAGAGGCAAGCGCTGTGCGGCCTCAGAGGCAAGCGATAAGAGGACTTAGAGGCAAGCGCTGTGCGGCCTCAGAGGCAAGCGATAAGAGGACTTAGAGGCAAGCGCTGTGCTTTCTCAGAGGCAAGCGTTAAGAGGACTTAGAGGCAAGCGCTGTGTGGCCTCAGAGGCAAGCGTTAAGAGGACTTAGAGGCAAGCGCTGTGAGGTCACAGAGGCAAGCGATAGGAGGACTTAGAGGCAAGCGCTGTGCGGCCTCAGAGGCAAGCGATAGGAGGACTTAGAGGCAAGCGCTGTGTGGCCTCAGAGGCAAGCGTTAAGAGGACTTAGAGGCAAGCGCTCTGCGGACTCAGAGGCCAGCGATAAGAGGACTTAGAGGCAAGCGCTGTGCGGCCTCAGACGCCAGCGATAAGAGGACTTAGAGGCAAGCACTGAGCGGCCTCAGAGGCAAGCGATAAGAGGACTTAGAGGCAACGCTGTGCGGCCTCAGACGCCAGCGATA
>SDVV010035827.1:0-11014 GCA_016164225.1 Gammarus roeselii
CACACACACACACCAGTTCTACTTTTTTTCTGTTCGTGTGGCTTATAATAACCAAACTGCGCTCTTTCACTGATGCAATATTTTTATATGATCCGTCCTTTTTCTTCTAGTCATTCTTGCTATTCTCGTGCGTGAGATTCCCTTCACGGTTACACCAAGTGTAGATCTCACGCGTTGGATCCCTGTTTCCTGTCTCTTCTCCATTTTTCCCCCCTCAGCAGGTGTTGGGGCGCATTTCCTCCGGCACCTTACGGGTGACTGCGATATTCTTGGTGCTCTTGAACAGGGTATGTTGAATGTTTATCCTCCTTGCTGTCACCACGGGGAGTGCTGGGACCTCATGGCCTCAGCACCTTAGGAGTTCCTCTACCTCCTGTGGCACTCGTGCATACCATTGACATTAGCCGTGTAAAGAACATTGGCTTTGCCCAGTAGTAATTCTAATTTTACCACAATTTTTTCTTCTCTAATTTGATGCTGCACGTTGGACGCGAAGGACGCTGACTCCAGCGCGCACAATAGGCTCGCCTCTCAAATATAAATGAGCTATTTTGTGATGAGCTTTTACGATCATCTTTCCATAATTTTGCAAGTCAGGTTAATATTAAGTACTGGAAATGAACAATTTTCTTTCACAAACTGGATTGATTAAGGAAATGCTTCTATTTTTGATCAAGTAATCAATTAGCATCAGGAGCTTATTGATGGTGAAAAGAGTGATGAATGCTGGTGCTTGCACTTGCCTTTATCAGTAGCTTACTGATGGTATGTGAGCAATGGCTTATGGTGCTCCCACTTGCCTTTATCAGTAGCTTATTGATGGAATGTGAACAATGGCTAATGGTGCTCGCACTTGCCTTTATCAGTAGCTTATTGATGGAATGTGAACAATGGCTAATGCTGCTCGCACTTGCCTTTCTAACAGCTGACCTTATCAATTCAGGTGATTCAATTGGAGGGTGAGTTGGCCTCCTTGGGTAGGCCTTCCCCTCCCTCCACCTCCCCCTCTACAGCTCCTTCCTCCGCTATCGCTCCATCGCCTCCTCCCACCGGCTCCGTCCCTCCTGACGCACCTCCACACCGCGATGAGCTGATACTTTCCGACACGGAGCCGCTGGACCCTGACTCTGCTGACAACACCCTCCAGCGCAGGACATCAGTCCACCCCAGTCTGGGGGCCGAGTCCACTGAGAGCTTGGACGCGTGTGTCCCGCCCCATGCCCTCCTTGACGTCTCGGCTGGGCGGGCCAAGGCGGATTTGGCTAACAGGGGAGGCCTGGCTAATAGGAGCCTCCCAAGCGGAGTGAGGCGCGGCAGTATGGTGAGTCGATGATATTAGGGCGGAGGGGCCACTGGGTTGATTTGAGCCGCATTAGACTCTGGGGCTAACGGTACTTGATGCACCACTGATTGCTGATGTAACGTTGGCACATTGACTTTATCGCGCCGCACAAATTCCGATCAATCTAATGGGTTGGAATAGATTGCGTTGAACAGCGTCTCGTTGATGTTTTCGCATTTCCGCCTCAGCAAGTGTTGGCATCACCTCTAAGCTTGCTATCAAAACGAAGTGTGTCGAACTTTTTCTCGATTAGGGGCTAAGAATGATATGCGTTTGAGCTGGTGGAGGAGATCGTGTTGATTGCCCTGCCGTCAGCAACCCTCCTGTTTGTAAAGAAGCGGTTGTGTGTCTGTGAAGTTGTTGAAACAATCAGGCATTTGATACTCCCATCGTTCACCTGCTGTTCAATTAAGGTATCCCTTATGTTGTGTAGCTATTTCAAATGCATTGTTTTTTTTATTGACTTCAAGTTATTTCGCCTCCTTTGCAGGACCGAAGTCGGGATGACAGTGATGGTGGAAGCCAGCCCACCTCTCCTTCCAAAGAGGTTGACGCCTATCGCTCCTCCCCCTCTCACAGTGTCACTTCTCCAGTCAGGGAGTCATTCCCCATTCCTCCCGGAGGACAAACATCCCCCTCCCATCAGCAACAGTACAACTACACTAGCAGCTCAGGATCAGTAGGGGGCCCTGTATCGTATCACCAGGGAGGCGGCTCAGTAGGAGGCCCACCGCCATATCAGCCCCCTCCCCAAGTGACATCTTCTTCTTCGTCTAGTGCAGGTGGCGGCTCCTCTCACTACGCCACCTCAGACATACTCAACTCATCCATTAATGGCTCGCTCAATAACGGTGCGCCTTATAAACATCCTCCTCCCGTAGCTAGAGTGCTTCCCGTCAACAGGACTGCTCAACAACTGCAACAACAGCAACTGCAGCAGCAGCTACAACAACAACAGCAGTTACCGTCTCAGCACCAAGCACAGTTTATGCCTCCTCAACAGCAACAATTGATACAGCAACAGATGGCCCACCAGCAACAGCAGGTGTTGCAACAACACCAGCAGCAAAGTTTAGCACTGCAACTCAAGTCTCTTCTAACTCAGAGGTAGGATGATTGTATACTGGCTCAGCTCTAACTTGAAACAGTTCAATTGTTTAGTAGCTACTTAGTAGTTGAACAATTTTATCTAAATTGTGTTTTTACTACTCTTCTTTTCCTGGTCAGTGGTGTGCTCAGTATCAAGGGCAACTTCATCCAACTTACGTTATTAATCCTGGAATCACAGTCAGATACTAATGATGACCTGTTGCACCACTGATAGCTGATTCGACGTTCGGCGCCTGAGGCATATTGACTACCGCGGTTGTCGTTGTTGCTTAACCTTGCTTCCCCTGCGGTGAAGGAGCCTCCAGCCGGTGTTCGCCCTAATCTCGCGTACCCACCGACATGTGCATGCTGAGAATGTCCCAGCAGGTGCAGACCTCTATGCGAGGCCTACACTCGTGAGGAAGTCGGGGTGTCTTGCGGGCGTTCCCACAGATCGCAGATACAGATACTAGGCCGCATCCCACAGAAAGGAGGGTGGCCGACGGCAAGGCGCACCTCACACGCTCACACTCATACAACTTAGCCCTTTTGTGCTTAAGGGTCCAGCTGGTTACCCCGCAACACACACTCTGGGTCCCGAGTGCAGTCCGAGGATCCGTTGTCAGCAGCAGGGTCCGGCAATTTTCACTGGTTTACCCCGACGCGTCATAATGGCCGGGCCCCCCCTACGCCCACGACCATCCCGACAACGGGATGCCAAGGGCGGGAAAGCACGTCAGAGCAGCGTCAAAATCAATCATTCACAACCATTCTCCACTCACGCCTGTTTATTGCACGCTCTCTCTCTACTTCCACATTCATGTCTCCTTCCTAACGCCTGCTTCACACCATTCATCCACCCAAACTTTGGTCTACCTCTAGGCCTGCGACCACTCGCCTCAACATTCATCACCCGTTTCACCGATCTCCCTTCACCCATCCTTTCCATCTGCCCGAACCATCTCAGAACACGCGAATCCACTCTGTCCTCCAACTTCTTCACCAACCCTGTTCTGATTCGAACCACGTCGTTTGTGATCCGGTCTCTCAGCGTTACTCCAGCTATTCTCCTCAAACATTTCATCTCGAAAACATTCAACCTTCTTCTCTCCTCTGCTCTCCTTAGAGCACAGTTGGGACAACAACACCTTCTTACTGCCCTCTCTGTGCTTCCAACCCCAACGTCCTACAGCTCATTACACTCTTCAGTGCACCCAACACTTGACACCTCTCCTTCACTCTCACCTTCACTTAGTTTCCACTAGTTCAGTTTTCTCCACATGGGAGCTCAGATACTTAAAACACTGAACTTCCTCAAAGAGCTCTCCATTTAGGAGGACACTAATTTTGCTCGCATCGACAGTCCTCGAGCATCTCATTACTTAACTCTTACCCACGTTCACTCGAAGCTTTCTCCTCTCAAACACTCTACCAAACACAGACACTAGCCTATATAGCTTCTCCTCTGCATTCACAACCAGGGCCGTATCATCAGCAAATAGCAACTGGCTCAACTGCCAACTCCGCCCATTCGCTTCAAACAGTTCCAAGCCACGACCCAGCACACTCGCGTTTACCTCCCTGACCACTCCATCCATATAGAGGTTGAACAGCCAGGGAGACATCATGCAGCCTTGTCTCAGTCCCACTTTCACTGTGAATCAATCACTCACCTCGCTTTCCACTCTGACACCCACTCTGACAACATAGAAACTCTGCACCGCTTTCAACAGATGTCTGCCTACTCCATACAAACGCAACACCCTCCTCAGCGCTTCCCTGTCAATCCTGTCGTATGCCTTCTCCAGATCCAGCTTTGCGCAGAGGCCGTATCGTAACCAATGACGGACAACTAACTGAGTTTGAAATAAACATCGCATACTGTTCTTCGCGTCTAAGCTCCTAAGTTTATAATTTCCAGGGTAAAGAAACTTTTTTTGCTGTATCAAAAAAAGAGCCAGTCACCGCTCTAAGCCGAATATCGCTCAGAGACCGAATATCGTCTCGTAAAGGTTAAAGTTTTCAACTAAATTGGAGAGATCGACTATCATCTCTTAAGAGCTAGAGCAATAAGGCACCTCAAAGGAATACCCCTTGGGGGTATCCCAGGCTCACCCGCCTTCCCGTGGTGTCCTCGTTATCCACCAATATTAATTTGTCCCTTTGTGTAAATACGTTTTGAGTTAGAAGATCCCTCCACCGTCCCCCCTTGGTGCACAAAGAGGTGAGCCCCCCACTGGCACCGGGGTTTGTGAATTAGGAATCGAAACCAATTGAAATTTTAAAAAGCAACATAAAAGTATAATTAAAAGCTCAAATTAAAAAAAAAAAAAAAATTTTTTTTAAGGCTAGTTGTAAGAGGAATCAAGTTAGTGTATATATTCGTATATACAACAGAAATAAATGTTAAGGAGGCCCAACCTTCATTACCCAGAACCCCGGGTAAAAGCCGGGGACCAAACAATGGGCAGGACCATGCCCTATCGGAGAGGGACTGACGGCCCCTCCAGAGCGTCGCAATCGAACAAGACGAGCCCCTAAGAAGTTTCTCATCGACAAGAGACCTGACTCAGGTCGTAATCGACGACAAAAATGAACGCATCTCGAAGCTGGACGCGAATATAACCGGAATGCAGAATACCCTGGGCAAGATATGCAAAATGATAGGCCTTCCCGAGTTGGAGAAAGAGGACTGCCCGGCGCCCTCCAGTGAAGTCGGCGAACGTCTCAATAAACTTGAGAACCTTTGTGCAACTATGAATGCCCGACTGGAAGAGCTGATGAAGAGGATAGAGGCCAGGGAAGCCGTAACCTGTTTGTGTGCTTCCGCCTCTGACCGCTCCGATAACATCGCTCTCCTCCCAGCCGAAACTCGTAACGCCCGAACACCAAAAAACACAAAGAGGAGACAATACACACGATTTGATAACAACAGCGGCCCTAAATTCCCCGAACACTTGAAAATGACTTATGATGTCGATGACAGACCGGATATTTGCCCATATAAACTACGAGAAGAACTGGGCTCCATGACTGGCCGTCCAATTCTCAACATCACCGCCAGCGGTGACGATAGCTTTGTGTACACAAAAGTGTACACAAAACTTCAAAGTGACACTATACTCTCCAGAGACAGAATATGCGAAAAACCTTGCAAAATCATACCACGCCCAACTTTTTCCATGAGTTCAGGCCTGATTTACATCGAGAATCTCCCGAGTGCTGAAGTCGACGAATTCATCACCGGACTCGTCCAATACGAGGAATGTATAGTTGGAGCGAAAATCGCACCAAAAATCAAACCAAGAAGAAACACCACCACGGCCCTTCTGCCTAAATTCAATTGCCCCATCCCACCTAACCACGTAGACACTCCTTTCTTTGACGCCAAAACCAAGGTTACACCCTTCGAAAGACGTACGATGCGATGCTATAAATGCCAGAAATACGGACGCACGACCCAAAATTGTAACTGTAAAAAAAGATGCTCCCAGGACGACCACGATAAGCGAGACGATCCATGGTCGTGCCCATCCGAAGAACCTCACTGCTTCTACTGCAAAGTAAACGGCCACTCAACGGGACACGAAGACTGCCCCCAGGACACGACTGAGAGAGAGATCCTGCAATACCAAACTGAGCACAAAGTCGGGCGACAAGATGCTGCGGCCGCGATTCGCTCCCCCCAGGCTGACCCTCCCACCCAGGACAGAAGATCAGCATCATTCCCTACCCACTTTCTCAGAACGCTTGTAGATAGTGGTGCAAACTAAGTTGCTCCCTCAATGAACCCATTCGCCATGATGAACTCGCTCTCCAAACAACTGGGAGGCAGACCGATGAACATAAACCGACAGGGAAGGAAATTTCTGGCCCACGTCGTAAATATCGAGCAAAGTAACGCTATACAAAGGATTAACAAAATAGACAAACACAAGGTAACTGTCGAAATACATCCGTTCTTCAATGCTTCAAGACGAATTATATACACTTCCAACTACACTCCCAAAACTGACCTAGGGGCTTTTGCAGCAGGTTTAGCAAAGGATTATGGAATAACTTACGGTTTCCTAGCAAAATGGATTGAACCACGGAACATCCACACCACCGCGTACCAAATCACTTTCTCAGGACGTGACACACCGGAATTCATAGAAATCCTGGGTGAACAGGGGAAAACAAAAACTTACCCAATGGCGACATGGCCTGCTATGTGTAAGAAATGCCTGGAATACGGCCACGTCATCAAATACTGAAAGCCATACTGTCAGCCATACATACCTTAACGCTGTAAAAGGTGCGCCGGCGAGCAACACCGAAAGGACTGCACAGTCCACCAACCTAAATGCTACCACTGCTCATGCCTCCATGAGGCAGGTGACCGCGACTGCCCAAAGCAGATAACCAAAAAGCAATGGCAATCATACAAAATGACCGCAAAGTCACTCTAAAACAAGCCATCAATATCTTTTACGACGACAACCCAAACTGCCGTAATTTAAATTACGTCAAAGCAGTTAAATCCACAACTAAGTCTAACCCATCAGACAATATTTGCATACAGTTAACACAAACTACTACCATGACCCCAAAATCCCCCTCCAGTACTAACAATGCCACAACCAGCCCAGCGACCGCCCTCGTAATAGAGGCGGGCGCCCCAAGCAATGACTCCACCAGTGCCCAGGAAAGCACTGCGATGGATGCTGCCTCGGTCGACTACGAGGAGAGGTCAAAGAACCCGAAAATTAAAAGGCCAAGAGACCACAATTCCTCCGACGACGACCGCGGGAAACGCGACACCCTCTCGCCACGAAGCAAAAAGAGTAGTAGCATCCTACAAACCACAGCTCGCCTCGATCAGAGCGGTGAACGACTTCTAACCGTCTTAACTGCAACCGCACCCAGCAAAAACCAAAGTGAGGTATTCAACCTTCAGCTAACATGCCCAACACCAGAACATCTCACTAGTGAGAACGACTATCGCCTTCGCGAGGACGCCTTGAAAATCTTCAACGAAGAACTGATGCCCCAAACCACTGATCTACCAGGCATCGCACTCGACTCAAATATCCCAACGACTACTACTCAGCCCATCATAATGTTTAAAAAAAAACTCCATACAAGAGAAACGCGCTCGCTCAAGAAGCAAACACAAAGGTCGTACTCCCTCGTCCTCTTCCTCCTACATGAGCACTCACAGACGAGAACGCAGTGAGTCTAGGAGATCATGTTCACAGAAAGTGGAAGCTCATGCGAACGCTCTCGATCTAGGACACCTGCGCCTCATAGACAAAAACACCACGAAAATTCTTACGAACCACGCGATCGCTCAAGACCATCAAAATTTGGGTGCAAAACAGATCCGAAATGAACAACAGCACAATACTTCAGTGGAATTGTCAGGGACTTGAAAGAAAGATAAATTATTATCGCTTATCTCCACACATAAACGTTTTGTGGTAGGGCTCCAGGAGATCAAACTCCGCGACACAGCCACCTTCACAATCCCTCAATATGTCATACACCGTCGCAAAGGTCACAATAATGTGACCGCACACGGCGGAGTGTCACTTAGGATCCATCAAAGCATACCTCACCACCTCCTCCCTCTGAGAACAAACTCCAAGCTGTCGCAGTGAAGACCTATTACAGTGGTATGTATCTACTCGTCACGAAACCATGACCTTACGGAGGCACTAATGGCCGATCTGCTTAACCAACTGCATCATCCCGTACTCCTCCTTGGAGACTTTGACAGCTGCGTGAGAACAGACCCCAGAGGAGTGATAATGGCCAACACCATAGACACTCACAACCTGGTCCTTCTTAACGACGGACAACCCACACGGATCAAGCTCGAAAGTGAAACCGCCATCGACTTATCAATCTATTTCCCTACTTTAGCTCCCCAACTCGTTTGGGGAGTCCTGCCTTCAACACGTGACAGTGATCACAACCCAGTGATCATATCGCTTCTTACTAACCAACCAATCAATCCTGACGCACAAGAACTTCGATTAAGCTACCGGAAAGCCAGCTGGGAGGAATACTCGACACATGTCGCATGGGACTATGTGGAGGGCCTTCCCGAAGACATTTCAGAGCACGACCTCATCATACATCTGTACAGAAAATTCCAAAGTGCAGCTACTGCATGCATTCCCCAATATGCACCCTCAACCTTTTTCCCAAAACCATGGTGGTACCCGGAGGTACAAGAAGCAAGGGATCGGCGTGACAGGATGTGCGAGGCCTTCCGCCGCGCACGTTCCCCCAGGAACCGAGTAGCCTGGAAAAGAGAAACTGCCATGTTCCGCAAACTTTCCCAAGTGTGGGGAAAAATCAGACGTATCCAAGGTCGCCCCAAGCGACCTATCCACATACTGTCGGATGGAGACACTGACATCGCGAACAAACTAGCTCAGACTTTCAGCCAAATATCACAATCAACAAATTATACGGCTTCTTTCCAACGGGAAAAAATCCTAAGAGAAAGTGAGCTTATCGACTTCGCTTCCACAAATGAATATTCAATTGACCACACTCGAGAAACCTCACCCGGGCCGGACCGAGTGCACATCAACATGATCAAACACCTTCCAGACAACGCTCTCCAGCACCTACAAAATGTGTTCAATACGCTGTATTCAAATTCATTCTTTTCCAACCGATGATGGGAATCCGTAATTATCCCGATACCCAAATCCGGAAAATGTCACGGTGACCCACATCACTATCGTCCCATCGCTCTAACTAGCGTCTTATGCAAGACTATGGAAAGAATGATAAACTCACGCCTAGTCGACTACTTTGAAATGCATGCAGGCCTTAACAACATCCAGTGCGGTGGCCGTAAGCGCCACTCCACAACGGACCACCTCGTACGATTAGAATCAGACATTAGATAGGCCTTCGCCCAAAGAGAACATGTGGTTTCCATATTTTTCGACGTTGAAAAAGCATATGACACGACGTGAAAAACGGGATCATGAAGTATCTCCACCGTAAAGGTTTGAGAGGTCGGCTACCACTTTTCATCCACCAATTTCTACAAAATCGCACCTTCAGGATCAAGGATGGCAACACACAGTCTCCGTCATATCCGCAAGAAATGGGCGTTCTCCAGGGAAGCGTCCTCAGTGTCACTCTCTTTATCCCCAAAATCGATCAGTGAGCCGACATTCTTTCCGGAGACGGAAGACTTGTCTCATCACTATACGTGGACGACCTACAAATGAGCTACGGACACCCTAGCCTCATAACAATTCAACATGAACTCTAGAGGTGCCTAAACCTAGTCGGGAACTGGGCTTCCTAAACGGATTCCGATTTTCGCCCTCGAAAACTTGAAGCATGCACTACCCTTGTGCCCGGTTTGCGCCTGAAATCGGACCTAACACTGTACAACACCCCTCTAGTATACGAAGAAACGAGCAAATTTCTGGGTCTCGTGTTGGCGCCATTCCACCATCTCAGTTGTTCGTGGTTGCGTCTTTAGTTTGTGCAATCACACTTGCATGCGATGTCATATCCATTTTAAATTTTTTAATTTATGCAACATTATACAGCCTTGTAGCCGGGGCTTTAGAATCCTGCTACCGTATCCACCGCGTGTCGTAGAAGGCGACTAAAGGGGCCCCCTGCAGCCGGGAGTAGAATCGTGCTACCGTAACTCATGCGTGTCGTAAAAGGCGACTAAAAGGGCGGAGCGAAGGGGCTAGGAATCCCGTTCTCTGTATAACCTTTCCTCGAGGACGGCAAGATTAGCGGGGGGAGGAGAGGCACACGCCTCTCCGAACCCTATTGTTAAGGTCGCTGAATGTGCGTGGCTGTAGTACGAGTGATGTTAAGAGGAGGGAGATAGGTGAGATGTTTGTGAGGAGGAAGTTGGATGTGTTGGCGCTGAGTGAGACGAAGTTGAAGGGTAAGGGCGAATGTGAGTTTGGTGCTGTAAGTGGAAGAAAGTCTGGTGTGGAGGAAGGTAGGGCACGAGAAGGTGTGGTCTTGATATTGAGTGATCCGTTGGCTAGTAGCGCTACCGAATGGAAGGAGGTGTCCCCAAGATTGATGTGGGTGAAGGTTAAGTTAGGCATAGAAAGATGGGCATTTGTGAGTGCTTATGGAGCTGGCAGCGAGAGTAGTGAAGAGGAGAGGGAGCAATTCTGGACTGACCTGAGTGAGTGTATTGAGAGTTTTGGAGGTCATTTCAATGTAGTTGTAGTGAGTGACCTTAACGCGAGAGTTGGATATGAAATGGTGGAGAATGTGATAGGAAGGTATGGCGTTCCCGGTAGAAATGACAGTGGAGAAATCCTAATAGGTCTGTGTATGGAGCAGGAGTTGGTGGTCGGGAACAGTTTGTTCAAGAAGCGAGATATTCACAAGTACACATGGGTAAGGATGGCCCATGGTGCAATGGTGGAGAGAGCATTGATGGATTTTGTGCTGATATCGAGGAGAGTAGTGGGGAGGCTGTTGGATGTGCGGGTGTTGAGAGGGGAGGGTGGAGGAGTGTCTGACTATCTGCTGGTGGAAGGTAGATTAAGAGTGGAGCAGAAGTGGAAGGGCAACAAACGAGTG
>SDVV010035828.1:0-11014 GCA_016164225.1 Gammarus roeselii
CTAAAACCACTAAAACAATTATAACAACTAAAACAACTAGAACAACTAAAACAACTGAAGCAACTAAAAAAACTTAGACATCTAGAACAACTAATACATTCAAAACCACTAAGACAAAGAAAACAACTATAACAACTAAAACAACTAAAACAACTAAAACTACTATAACACCTAGAACAACTGAAACACCTAAAACAATTATAACAACTAAAACAACTGGAACACTTAAAACAACTAAAACAACTTGAACAACTAGATCAAAAAAAAAACTAATACAACTAAACAACTAAAACAACTAAAGCAACTAAAATAACTAATACAACTAGAACAACTAAAACAACTTTAACAACTGAAACAACTACAACAACTAGAACAACTAAAACAACTAAAATAACTAAAACAACTAGAACAACTAAAACAACTACAACAACTAAAATAACTAAAACAACTAAAACAACTATAACAACTTAAACAACTATAACATCTAAAACAACTAAAACATGTATAACGACAAAACAACTACAACAACTATAACAACTACAACACCTGAAACAACTAAAACACCTGGAACACCCATAACACCTATAACATCTTAAACACCTAAAACAAATTGAACACCTAAAACAACTATAACACCTATAAAAACTGAAACACCTAAAACAACTAAAACACATACAACAACTAATAACAACTAAAAACAACTAGAACACATAAAACAACTATAACACATATAACATCTAAACAACTAGAGCACCTAAACAACTAGAACACCTAAAACAACTATAACACCTATAACAACTAGAACACATAAAACAACTATAACACCTCAAAAACTAGAGCACCTAAAACAACTAAAACAACTGATACAACTAAAACAAATACAACAGCTTAAACACCTAAAACAACTCAACACCTAAGACAACTACAACACCTGAGACACCTAAAACACCTATACCAATTAAAACACCTAAAACAACTGAAACAACTACAACAACTATAACAACTAAAAACAACTAAAACAACTAAAACAACTCAAACAACTAAAATAACTAAACACCTCCAACAACTAAGACACCTAAAACAATTATAACACCTAAAACAACTATAACACCTATAACAACTAAAACAACTCCAGCTACTGAAACAACTAAACAACTAGAACAACTGAAACACATAAACAAACTAGAACACCTCAAACAACCATAACACCTAATACAAATAAAACAACTTAAACAACTAAAACAACTAAAACACCTATAAAAACTATAACACCTAAAACACCTATAACACCTATAACAACTTAACACCTATAACAACTTGAGCATCTATAACACCTGAAACAACTAAAACAACTACAACAGCAACAACAACTCAGACAACTTAAACAACCAAAACACCTAAAACAACTATAACACCTAAAACACATATAACAACTATAACACCTAAAACAACTATAACACCTAAAACAACTATAACACCTAAAACAACTAAAACACCTAGAACAACTAAAACACATAAAAAAACTATAACACCTTAACAACAGAAACAACTAAAACAACTGAAACAACTAAAACAACTACAACAACTATTAAACCTGAAACATTTATAACACCTATAACAACTTAACACCTATAACACCAATAACCCCTATAAGAAATAAAAGACCAAAAAACAACTAAAACAACTAAACACATAAAAAACTAGAACAACTATAACAACTAGAACAACTAAAACAACTAAAACAACTATAACAACTATAACAATTAAAAAATACTAAAACACCTGAAACAACTAAAACACCTATAACACCAAAAACACCTTTAACACCTTAAACACCTAAAACAACTTGAACACCTATAACAACTAAAACACCTATAACAACTATAACATCTATAACAACTATAACAACTAAAACAACTAGAACAACTAATACACCTGAAACAACTATAACACTTAAAACAACTATAACAACTATAACAACTAAAACACCTGGAACAACTCAACAACTACAAACACTTAAACAAATAAAACAAATAAAACAACTAAAACGACTATAACAACTAAAACAACTAAAACAACTAAAACAACTACAACAACTAAAACAACTAAAATAACTGAAACAACTAGGACAACTAAAACAACTGAAACAACTAAACAACTATAACAACTAAAACAACTAAAATAACAACTGTAACAACTATAACAACTAAACAATTTAAACGACTATAACAACTGAAACAACTATAACACCTAAAATAACTAAAATAACTGAACAACTAAACAACTAAAACACCTAATACAACTAAAAAACCTATAACCACTAAAACAATTATAACAACTAAAACAACTAGAACAACTAAAACAACTGGAGCAACTAAAAAAACTAAGACATCTAGAACAACTAAAACAACCAAAACAACTAAGACAACGAAAACAACTAAAACAAGTAAAACAACTTTAACACCTAGAACAACTGAAACACCTAAAACAATTATAACAACTAAAACAACTAGAACACCTAAAACAACTTAAGCAACTTGAACAACTAGATCAACAAAAACGACAAAAACAAATTAAACAACTAAAACAACTAAACAACTAAAACAACTAAAGCAACTAAAATAACTAATACAACTAGAACAACTAAAACAACTAAAACAACTAAAACAACTAAAACAACTATAACAATTAAAAAATACTATAACACCTGAAACAACTAAAACACCTATAACACCATAAATACCTATAACACCTTAAACACCTAAAACAACTCGAACACTTATAACAACTTTAACACCTATAACAACTATAACATCTATAACAACTAAAACAACTAAAACAACTAAACACCTGAAACAACTATAACACTTAAAACAACTATAGCAACTATAACAGCTAAAACACCAGGAACAACTCAAACAACTACAAACACCTAAACAATTAAAACAACTGAACAACTATAACAACTAAAACAACTATAACAACTAAAACAACTACAACAACTAAAACAACAACAACAACTAAAACAACCAAAACAACTAAAACAACTGAAACAACTAGGACAACTAAAACAACTGAAACAACTAAAACAACTATAACAACTAGGACAACTAAAAAAACTATAACAACTGTAACAACTATAACAACTAAAACAACTAAAACAACCATAACAACTGAAACAACTATAACACCTAAAATAACTAAAACAACTGAACAACTAAACAACTAAAACACCTAATACAACTATAAAACCAAAAAACACTAAAACAATTATAACAACTTAAACAACAAAAACAACTAAAACAACTGAAGCAACTAAAAAAACTAAGACATCTATAATAACTAAAACAAACAAAACAACTAAGTCAACGAAAACAACTGAAACAACTAAACAACTAAAACAACTTAAACAACTAAAACAACTAAAACAACTGAAACAACTAAAACAACTAAAACAACTATAACACCTAAAACAACTGAAACACCTAAAACAAATATAACAACTAAAACAACTAGAACACCTAAAACAACTAAAACAACTATATAACAACTGGAACAACTAAAACAACTAGAACACCTTAAACAAATAAAACACCTAAAACAACTAGAACACCTAATACACCTAAAACAACTAGAACACCTTGAACAACTACAACACCTATAACAACTACAACACCTATAACAACTGAAACAACTAAAACAACTAGAACAACTAAACACCTGAAACAAATAAAACACCTGAAACAACTAAACAACTGAAACAGCTTCAACAACTAAGAGAACTAAAACAACTAAACAACTAAAACACCTATAACAACTATAACACATAAAATCACTGAATCACCTATAACAACTAAAACAACTAAAACAACTAAAACAACTAAACCTAAAACACCTAAAACAACTAAAACAACTAAAACAACTAAAACAACTAAAACACCTGTAACACCTATAACACCTAAGACAACTTGAACACATAAAACAACTAAAACATATATAACAACAAAAACAACTATGACAACTAAAACAACTAAAATACCTGAAACAACTAAAACACCTTAACAAGTAGAATACCTAAAACAACTATAACACCTATAACAACTAAAACCACATAAAACAACTATAACACCTCAAACAACTGAAACACCTAAAACAACTGAAACAACTAGAACAACTACAACAACTGAAACACCTTAAACAACTATAACACCTTGAACAACAAAACACCTAAAACACCTATAACATCAATAACAATTAAAACACCTTAAACAACTATAACAACTAAAACAACTACAACAACTATAACAACTATAACAACTATAACAACATAAAAACTAGAACAACTAAAACAACTAAACACCTTAAACAACTAAAACACCTATAACAACTATAACACATAAAACAACTACAACAAGTATAACAACTAAAACAATTAAAACAACTGGAACCACTATAACACCTAAAACAACTATAACACATAAAACAACTATAACACTAAAAACAACTAAAACAACTAAAACAACTAAAACAACTACAACAACTTAACCAACTTAACCAACTAAATCACCTAAAATACTCCTACAACACCTAACACAACTAAAACACCTGAAAAACCTGCAACACCCATAACACCTAAGGCAACTAGAACACCTAAAATAGCTATAACACATAGAACAACTAAAACAACTATAACAACAGAACAACTAGAACAACTAAAACAACTGAAACAACTACAACAACTAAAACACCTATAACACCTAAAACAATTATAACACCTATAACAACTATAACACCTAAAAAAACTACAACAACAATGACAACTGAAACAACTAAAACACCTAAAACACCTATAACACCTGAACAACTATAACACCTACAACAACTATATCACCTGAAACAACTAAAACAACTATAACAACTGGAACAACTAGAACAACTAAAACAAGTAGAACACCTTAAACAACTTAAACTCCTAAAACAACTAGAACACCTAATACACCTAAAACAACTAGAACACCTTGAACAACTACAACACCTACAACAACTGAAACAACTAAAACAACTAGAACAACTAAACTCCTAAAACAAATAAAACACCTGAAACAACTAAACAACTAAAACAACTATAACAACTAAGAGAACTAAAACAACTAAACAACTAAAACACCTATAACAACTATAACACCTAAAACCACTAAATCACATATAACAACTAAAACAACTAAAACAACTAGAACAACTAAAACAACTATAACAACTATAACACCTAAAACAACTAAAACAACTAAAACAACTAAAACACATGTAACACCTACAACACCTAAGACAACTTGAACACATAAAAAAAAACTAAAACATATGTAACAACAAAAACAACTATAACAACTAAAACAACTAAAACAACTAAAGCAACTAAACCAACTAAAACAACTAAAACATTAATAACAACTAAACAATTATAACAACTAAAACAACTAAAACAACTATAATAACTATAACAACTATAACAACTAAAACATGTGAAACACCTGAAACAACTAAAATACCTGAAACAACTAAAACACCTATAACACCTAAAACACCTATAACACCTTAAACACCTGAAACAACTTGAACACCTAAAACAACTAAAACAACTATAGAAACTAAAACAACGAAAACAACTATAACAACTAAACACTTCAAACAACTATAATACCTAAAACAACTATAACAACTAGAACAACCACAACACCTGGAACAACTCAAACAACTAAAAAACACCTAACAATTAAACCAACTAAAACTACTATAACAACTAAAACAACTCAAACAACTATAACAACTTAAACAACTAAAACACCTAAAACAACTACAACACCTAAAAAACAACTAAAACACCTGTAACAACTATAACACCTAGAACACCTAGAACACCTAAAACAACTAAATCAACTAAAACAACTAGAACAACTAAAAACAACTATAACACCTAAAACAATTATAAAACCTAAAACAACTATAACACCTAAACAACTACAACACCTATACCAACTAAAACAACTGAAACAACTAGAACAACTATACACCTGAATCAACTATAACACCTAAAACAACTATAACAACTAAAATCACTAGAACACCTAGAACAACTCAAACAACTATAAACACCTAAACAATTAGAACAACTACAACAACTATAACAACTAAAACAACTAAAACAACTATAACAACTAAAACAACTATAACAACTAAAAACACCTAAAACAACTATAACACCTAAAAAGAACTAAGCACCTATAACAACTAAAACAACTAAAACAACTAAAACAACTATAAATAACATAACAACTAAAACAACTATAACACCTAATATATCTAAAACAACTAAACAACTAAACAACTAAAACACCTAAAACAACCAAACACATAAAACAACCAAAACAATTATAACAACTATAACAACTAGAACATTTAAAACAACTATAACAACTGAAAAAACTAAGACATCTAGAGCAACTAAAACAACCAAAAACAACTAAGACAACGAAAACAACTAAAACCACTATAACAACTAAAACCACTAAAACAACTAAAACAACTATAACAACTAAAACAACTAAAACAACTATAACAACTAAAACAATTTGAACAACTGGAGCAACAATAACATCTAAAACAAATAAAACAACTAAAACAACTAAACAACTAAAACAACTAAAACAACTAAAATAACTGATACAACTACAACAACTAAAACAACTGAAACAACTAAATCAACTAAAACAACTAAAACAACTAAAACAACTTAACAACTCCAACAACTAAAACACCTAAAACAACTGAAATACCTAAAACAACTAAACAACTAAAACACCTATAACACCTGAAACAACTAAAACAACTAAACACCTAAAACACCTATAACACCTGGAACAACTAAAACACCTAAAACAACTATAACACATAAAACAACTAAAACAACTACAACAACTGAAACAACTAAAACAACTAAACAACTAAAACACCTTAAACAACTAAAACACCAAAAACAACTATAACACCTAATACACCTTGAACAACTAGAACACCTTAAACAACTAATACACCTATAACAATTGAAACAACAAAAACAACTAAAACAACTAAACATCTAAAACAAATAAAACACCTGAAACAACTGAAACAACTAAAACAACTATAACACCAAAAACAAATATAACATCTAAAAACAACTCTATCAACTAAACAACTAAAACTACTAGAACAACTAAAACAACTACAACAACTTAACCAACTAAGACACCTATAACCCCTAAAACACCTATAACAACTAAAACACCTAAAACACCTGAAACACCTATAACACCTAAGACAACTAGAACACCTACAACAACTAAAACACATACAACAACTAGAACAACTATAACAACTAAAACAACTCAAACAACTATAACAACTATAAAAACTAGAACAACTAGAACAACTATAACAACTAAAACAACTATAACAACTAAAACAACTAAAACAACTATAACAACTAAAACAACTATAACAACTGAAACAACTAAAAAAAACTGAACCAACTAGAACAACTAAACACCTGAAACAACTATAACACTTAAACAACTATAACAACTAAAACAACTATAACACCTGTTACACCTAAAACAACTATAAAACCTAAAACAACTATTACACCTAAAACAACAACAACACATATAACAACTAAAACAACTGAAACAACAAGAACAACTAGACACCTGAAACAACTGTAACACCTGAAACAACTATAACAACTGAACAACTAAAACACCTAGAACAACTCAATCAACTGAAAACACCTAAGCAACTATGACAACTAAAACAACTAAAACAACTTTAACAACTAAAAACACTGCACAACTACATCTCCTAAAACCCCTATAACACCTACAACAATTATAACACCTAAAACAATTAAAACGCCTAAAACTACTAGACACCTATAACAACTAAAAACTAAAACTACTAAAACAACTAAACAATTGAAAAAACTATAACACCTAAAACAACTATAACAACTACAACAACTAAAACACCTAGAACAACTCAAACAACCAGAAACACCTTAACAATCAAAACAACTAAAACAAAAATAACAACCAGAACAACTGAAACAACTACAACACCTAAAACAACTATAACACATAAACAACTACAACACCTCAAACAACTATAACACCTAACACAACTCAAACAATTAAAACAACTAAAACAACTAGAACACCTATAACAACTATAACACCTATAACACCTGAAACACCTTATACAACGTAATCACCTATAACAACTAAAACAACTAAAACAACTTAAACAACTGAAACAACTAGAACAACTACAACAACTAGAACAACTAGAACAACTAAAACAACTAAAACACCTGAAACACCGATAACACCAATCAACCTTAAACATTTAAAACAACTTGAACACCTAAAACAATTAAAACACCTATAACAACTATAACACCTTAACAACTAAAACACATAAAACAAATGAAAACACATTTAACAACTAAAACACATAAAACAACTAAAACACATATAACACCTAACAACTAAAACACATACAACAACTAGAGCACATAAAACAACTATAACAGCCCCAAACAACTAAAACACATAAACACCTACAACAACTAAAACAACTACAACAGCTAAAACACCTGAAAAACAACTATAACAACTAAACAACTACAACAACTACAACAACTAAAACAACCAAAACAACTAGAACAACTTAAACAACTATAACAACTAAAACGACTGAAACAACTACAACACCTAAAACAACTAAAACACGTAAAACAACTAGAACACCTATAACAACCATAACACCTAAAACAACTATAACAACTGAAACAACTAAAACAACTACAACAACTATAACAACTAAAACAACTAAAACAACTAAGACAACTTGAAAAACTAAAACACCTTAAACAACTAAAACACTTATGTCAAACTAAAACACCTGAAACACCTAAAACAACTATAACACCTAAAACAATTATGACACCTAGAAACAACTATAACACATAAAAGAACTGAAACACCTATAACAACTAAAATAACTTAAACAACTAAAACAACTATAACAACTATAAGCAACTAAAACAACCAAAACAACAATAACAACTATAACAACTAAAACTACTTAAACAACTACAACAACTAAAACAACTGAAACAACTAAAACAACTAACAACTAAATCAACTAAAAAAACTAAAACAACTATGACAATTAAAACAACTATAACAACTAAAACAACTCAAACAACTATAACAACTAGAACAACTAAAACAACTAAAACACCTAGAACACCTATAACACCTGAAACAACTACAACACCTACAACAACTATAACACCAAAAAACACCAAAACAACTGTCACAACTGGAACAACTAAAACAACTAAAACAACTAAAACAACAAGTACACCTTAAACAACCAAAACACCTAAAACAACTAGAACAACTGATACACCTAAAACAACTAGAACACCTTGAACCACTACAACACCTATAACAACTGAAACAACTAAAACAACTAGAACAACTAAACACCTACAACAAATAAAACACCTGAAACAACTAAACAACTAAAGCAACTATAACAACTAAGAGAACTAAAACAACTAAACAACTAAAACACATATAACAACTATAACACCTAAAACCACTAAATCACCAATAACAACTAAAACAACAAACACAACTAGAACAACTAAAACAACTATAACAACTAGAACACCTAAAACAACTAAACAAACTAAAACAACTAAAACACCTGTAACACCTATAACACCTAAGACAACTTGAACACATAAAACAACTATAACATATATAGCAACAAAAACAACTATAAGAACTAAAACCACTGAACAACTAGAGCAACTAAACCAACTAAAACAACTAAAACAACAATAACAACTAAACAACTATAACAACTAAAACAACTAAAACAACTATAATAACTAAAACAACTCTAACCACTAGAACAACTAAAACAACTAAACAACTAAAACAACTATAACAACTAAAACAACTATAACATCTGAAACAACTAAAACACCTGAACAACTAGAACACCTAACCCAACTATAACACGTATAACAACTAAAACCACATAAAACAACTATAACACCTCAAACAACTGAAACACCTATAACAACTGCAACAACTAGAACAACTACAACAACTGAAACACCTTAAACAACTATAACACCTTGAACAACTAAAACACCTAAAACACCTATAACACATATTACAATTAAAACACCTTAAACAACTAAAACAACTAAAACAACTACAACAACTATAACAACTATAACAACAGAAACAACTAGAACAACTAAAACAACTAAACACCTTAAACAACTTAAACACCTATAACAACTATAACACCTAAAACAACTAATACAAGTATAACAACTAAACAACTAAAACAACTGAAACAACTATAACACCTAAAACAACATAAAACAACTATAACACTAAAAATAACTAAAACAACTAAACAACTAAAACAACTACAACAACTTGACAAATTTAACCAACTAAAACACCTAGAATACACCTACAACACCTAACACAACTAAAAACTGCTATAACACATAGAACAACTGAAATAACTATAACAACTAAACAAATAGAACAACTAAAACAACTGAAACAACTAAAACAACTAAAACAACTAAAACACCTATAACACCTAAAACAATTATAACACCTATAACAACTAAAACACCTAAAACAACTACAACACCTATGACAACTAAAACAACTATAACAACTAAATCACCTAGAACAACTCAAACAACTAGAAAACACCTAAACAATTAGAACAACTAAAAAACAACTAAAACAACTAAAACAACTATAACAACTAAACCAACTAGAACAACTAAAACACTTACAAACAACTATAACACCTAAAACCACTTAAACACGTATAACAACTAAAACAACTATATTAACTAGAACAACTAAAA
>SDVV010035829.1:0-11014 GCA_016164225.1 Gammarus roeselii
TATACATGAATATTTCAAAGAGATGTCAGAAGGACATCTCCAACCGGCGCTGGTATTAACGAAGGAAAGAAGAAGAAAAATAAGAAGAAAAAAAAGGAAAGAAGAAAAAAAAAGGAAAGAAGAAGAAGAAAAAGAAGAAGAAAAAGAAGAAAAAGAAGAGAAGAAGAAGAAGAAGAAGAAAAACAAGAACAAAAAAAAAGTGTCCTCCCATAGGAAGGTACTTACTGATTTGAAAGATGGGTATGTGTTGGGGTGTGGGGGTGAGCCGCGGTTGCGGCTCATCGGTAAGCGTCGATGGGTCGCCGGCAGACTTCACCCGCACACTTTCGTTGAGTCTACGTCATACCTTTGAGTTGAACAACGTTCTCCTCCTGGTGCGAGTTCAATTTTCGGATATCATGGGGTGTGGGGGTGAGTCGCCGGCAGACTTCACCCTCACTAGTTCGCAATTTTGGCTATCTCTCTCTATTTAAATCCTCTCCTTTCTCCCCGCAGGGAGGGTAGACAAGTGAAAGATAAATACCATTCAGTCTGCAAGGCCTCTCCATAGGAAAATACTCATCGCTCCAACAATAGATGATATTTGTCTAATCTACGTCATACCATAAGTTTTGAGCAAGCTCTCCTCAAGGCGTGGTTTCGATATTCAACGCATCATCCACTCCGGAGGCATTGAACAACCTCCCATGTAGGAACCTCTCTGACACGATGGCACTCCTCCCCTCACCCCTCCAACCCACCCGCGAGAGAGGAAAGAAAGGTGGTGTGTCGTGGTACGTGCTGGCACTGAACCACATAGGAATAATAAAAATAAAGAGTAAAAATATATGGTATCCCTCTAAGTCTTCACCGCAGCATCGAGGAGAGCAAGCTCTCCTCATAGGCGGTGTAGACTTTCCAGGCACCATAGTCACTAAATCTGCTTGTCTCGATATGCTACCAGACGGCCTCGTTGGCTAGAGGGATGGGTGAATGCGAGTACCGTTACGGGCTCACACCAAACCGATGCCCCTGGCGTGGGCTTAGGGGTGGATGCGAGTCGCCGTAACACCTCTCACCCGGTGAATTCCTAGAATGATCGTTCTCAATATTATCAGTCTCTGTATTAGCAATGTATCAATATCAGTCTCTGTATTAGCAATGCAATAATATCAGTCTCTGTATGCAGTAATATCAGTACCTGTAATTGCAATGGTATAAAGCATTCCGTTCTGACATGGAGTTTCAGTCGCTAGAGTTGGTCAGCAATAGCAATCATTCCATTATAACTGATAATGAAACAACTGCTACTACTAACTGCTACTACCTCCAAGTCTGCACCGCCGCATCGAGTTGAGCAAGCCCTCCTCTTGGGCGGTGTCGCTTTTCAGAATACCATAGTCCCTGCATCTGCTTGTCCCGTTTGGACAACAGACGGCCTCGTAGGTTAGCCGCATGGGTAAATGCGAGTACCGTTCCGGGCTCACATCCAGTACCTGTGGTCCTGGCGTGGGTTCAGGGGTGGATGAAAGTCGCCGTAACACCTCCAACCTGGATTGACAGCTCCTGGTAAATCGTGTCGTTCTTAGGTTAAACGAGTCACGTAGCCCAGTGCTTGTCAAGCGCGTTTTTGAATGCATTCATGGATTTAGAGCAACTACCGCAACCGGTATGTTGTTCCAGAACCGCGAGATTGCGATCGGGAAAAAGTGTTGCGCTATAGTTGTAGCGAAACGTTTTTCCACATGTTTTGCCCCGTTGTTTCGGGTACGAATGTTGTGGTCCCTATCGAAGAGGCCGACAGGACTCACGCTGTTGAATCCCTTCAGGTATTTGAAGGTTTTAATGAGTTGGCCCCTCAGCCTTCGTTGCTCAAGGGTGATGAGGCCCAGATCTTTAAGCATATCCTTGTAGCTGTGGTGGCGTAGCTGCGGGATGAACTTAGTTGCTGCTGGATTCGTTCCAGTTTGGCTATGTCCCCCCTCATGTGTGGAGACCAAAATTGGACTGCATGCTCGAGGTGGGACGAACGAGGGACGTGTACAACGGCAATACAATGTCCTTCGTTTTGCAGAGGAAGTTACGGGAGATGTAACCGAGGTTACGGTTAGCTATCTTGTAACTTTCTTCGACCTGCGCGTTAACCTGCGCGTTCCATTACATATATTTCGAAATAAGGACACCCAAGTCTCTCTGCTTGGCAACAGTTGCAAGATCGCTTCCTGCCATCGTGTGAAGGGCATCTGCCACGCTTCCGACCATTGGAAGAGTTTTTCGAGATCTTGTTGAATCTCAACTCTGTCTTCCTCCCTCCATGCTGCATGGCAGAGCTTTGTGTCGTCGGCAAATTTCGATACCTTGGACAGAAGCCCCGCATCCATGTCGTTAACAAAGATGAGGAAGAGTATGGGACCCAGGACACTGCCCTGGGGCACCCCAGAGGTTACAAGGGCCCACTCAGACAAAGTTGGACGATGCTGACATTTTGCTTGCGTCCTGTTAGCTAGGGTCGCAGCCAGCGAAGTACGCTGCCACCAATGCCGAGCTCAGAGACTTTATGTAACAGTCTTCTGTGCGGCACCTTGTCGAAGGCTTTTTGAAAGTCTAGGTAAATGACATCCACTGCCTTACGGCGGTCGTACACGTTGATCACCTCATTGAAGAAGTCCAGCAGATTCGTCAGACAACTCCTCTTACGGCGGAAGCCGTGCTGAGTGTCATGAATGAGTGCGTTGTCTTCCAGCTGATCGACGAGATGATTTCGTATCAATCGCTCGATGGTTTTGCACACGAGCGACGTCATGCTGATCGGTCGATCGTTGCTGGGCGATTGTCGGTCACTTTTCTTGAAGATTGCCGTGACATTGGCAACTCTCTAGTCTTCGGGGACTTCGCCCCTCGTCATCGTTAAGTTGAAGATGTGGGTTAAGGAATCCGCTAATTGTTCTCGAGTTTCCTTGAGAACTCTTGGGTGGTGTCCATCGGGACAGATCGATTTGTAAATGTCCAGTTCCTCAAGTTGTTTGACAACTTCCTCTCATGTGAACGCAATGTCGTTGAGACTGACTACCCCAGCGTAAACAGTATCTCAATCGTAGCCGGGGCCCTCAATTGTGAACACTGAACAGAAGAAGCTACTCAGGACACCGGCCATGCCCTCAGAGGACGTTCTGAGTACACTATCTTCATCCATTAGCGGACCAACTGAGTCTAGCAATTTTACGCTTATTGACGTAGCGATATAAATCCTTTGGGTTCTCTTTGGCGTTATCCGCAATATTTTTCTCTTTCGTGCGCTTAGAGGAGCGGTCTAGTCTAGTGGCTGTCCCACACGCCAAGCGGTGTAGTTCTGCCGCCTCTTCGGTGTTATCCCTCAGTCGTTGCGCATTTAGTTGATCGCGACGATTCAAGGCTCTTGCAACTTCGACGTTCCACCAAGGGGGCCTGATCCTTTGAGCGGGATCAATTGTCCTCAAGGGTATACATCGGTCGCTTGCCTCCTAAATTCTCTCATTGAGGATGCGGCAGCAAGCGTCCACCGTACCGTCATCGAGTTGTTCGGTTAAGTTAAGCGCACTTAGTTGTTCTCTCATACCCTGGAAGTCTGCTCGCGCGAAGTTGGAGCGGCGTATAGCTCCCTGGAGGGCTGGACGGGGCACTTTGATGGTGAATTCCACTGCGTTGTGGTCAGCACCTCCCAGTTTGTTGCCAACTAGGATGTTGCCAACCAAGCGCTACTCAGTTGATATGACTAGGTCCAGTAAGTTGTTCCCCCGAGTTAGTTCACTAACATACTTGGTCATACCGTTTTCGGCTATAAACTCCGTTAATTTATTGTCTGGGGCCTGTGAAGTTAGGCTCACCCAGTCTATATAAGGGAGGTTGAAGTCACCGAAAATTATAGTCTCGTGTTTATTTGAGACTATTTCTTCCGGTTTCTCATAGAGCTGGGCATCTTGTTCCGCAAGGGTGTGGCTGTTGTGGTACACCAATGCCAGCTTCAACATCGCATAGGCCACTTTGATTTTTGCGTTGAGTTTTTTGCAAGAAACTGTGGCCAGCGCTGCTCTAAGAAATAGGTGCAGTATCTCCTTTATGTACAGCACGGACCCGCCCCCTCGTTTGCTAGGGGTGGGTTTATACACGTTGAACATTTTGTAGCCTGATAGCATTAACACGCCTGCCAAGTTTCTACTATGGAGATCGAGCCATGTTTCGTTTATGCCAATGACATCAAACGAGTACAGGGTCACCAGTCCCCTCAGTTCGTCGAACTTAGGGGCATATGACTGCGCGTTACAGAAGAAGACCTTCAGACGGTGCGTGTCTCGGTCCTCGACATCTTCATCATTAGGGGGGTCTCGACCTGGCGGCTGTGGACCAGGATCTTGACCATCCCTAGAATTGCCTTCTTGTGAGCCCAGTAACGCATGTACCGTGTCCGCAGCTTCTCCCTCTTGGAGCGACTGATTGACGGTCATCGCTCCCGTCCGGGAATCTGCTGCGGGCACGGGGCCCTTTGGGTAGGGTTCCCTGCGGCCAAAACTGGACCGTTTAAAGCACGCTATACCCTAACTTTTGGGCATAGTGTTTCTTAGCGCTTAGATGGAGCAGTCGGCCAAGTCGGACATTTCCTGCATTATTCAGGTGTAGGCCGTCTCTTAGGAACAGATCGGGCCTCTCCCGAAAGTCATCAAACAAGTTGATGAAGGATACTCCATTGGACTTGCATATGGTCTCAAGGGCTCGATTTGTATAGGTTAACTTACTATACAGTTTGTCATCATCATACATTCGCGGTAAGATGTATATGACGGCCACTCAATCCGTTTTGGCCTTGAGGTTAGAAATCAGCTGCCTATATTTGGCTAGCCGATCTTCCGACCTTGTCCTTTTAAGATCATTGGTGCCTACATGGTAGATGATGAGTGTTTCCCGGCTGGAAACCACAACCTCAGCAAGGGCACCTCTGATCTTTTCAATCGTGGCACCGGGTTGGCAAATAACCCGTCTTTTTACCTTAAACCTATGAGCAAATTCAACCGCCTGGTGTCGGACGATAGAGTCACCTCGGACAAGTGTCTCAATTTTACCGTCCAGGTCCATGAACCTCTCAAAAGTGTTTCGCGTTGGCATCACAAACGCGGGCCGGTTCACGAAGGTGAACCGGTTCTGGACCTGCTGAAATCCATCCGAATCTACATGGCCCCGTCGAGGTTGGGTGCGGTTTCGGCCCGTGGATGTCTTGGTCCGAGGTATCGGCTTAGTCCCAGTTTTCAGTTTCCGGGCAGCCGAAGACCTCTTAGCCTGGCAGGAAGTAGGTACCCCGGGTTTGGGTTTAGGGATGGAAGAAAGTTGCGAGCTCACATCCAGCACCGGCAGCCCTGACATGGGTTTAGGGGTGGATGCGTGCTGCCGTTGCAGACTCTTACCCAGGACGTCACGGTAGGAAGTCAGAGCAAGACCACCAAGACTCCCCCGCGATCGAACTGTGTCTCTTCGGTCAATCCTCTCCCGGGATGCCTCTCCGTCCAGCTGTAGAGCATGGACCACCAACTCGTTGACTTTAACTAGTTTCCTCGTCTGTTCCGCCAGGCACTTACTAGCCTTCTCCATATCAGAACGTCGGCTTCTACTGAGGTCTGCAGCAAAGATCTCTAAATCACGCTTACTAACAAGGTTCTCTTGGGCCTTACGTACCTTTGCTACGGACTCCCAAGTCCTGCCCATCTCCCCTGGTTATCGCCACACACTCACCGGCGACAGTGCGCAGCTGCTCCTCGAGGACAAAGACCTTCCCAGCAAGGATCCCATCCTCTCCGCCGTCGTCCCTCCGCCGCAGGCCCTGGAAGGCCACCAGGACCTGGTCGAGCCTGCCATCAAGCTCGCCCAACCGGCAGACGAGGACTCCCGCGAGGTCCCTGAAGAAGCACTCCGCCAGAGAAGGACCCATCCTAAAAAGTCGTCCTCGGGAATCTTCACTCTTCCGGCCGGCGCACGCGCTCACTTAGTTTATTATTTTATTTTAGCAATTAGCACAATTAGCACAGTAAATGTTCACAATTGTCTCTGTGAACACAGACACGAAAAATGTCACAGACACAGAAAGACACGTGAAATGTCACGGTTAGTATACGGCACGGGAAAAAACGATTCCCATGCACGGGAACAAGCGATTTCGGCACGGGAACAGCAGCTTGTCGTAAAACGATTACTATGATATACGGTGTATCCTACCATACCCCAGAGGATATAACCAACACCAATATCACACGTGATCTGGTTCATGAAAAATCCTATACTAACATAACAGCAATACCGAAATTATCAGACATTTAAAACAAACCCTGAGTTCATGCAGAATAAATTAATAATACTACAGTATTTGTTCAAATTTATTACAAATTCCTAGACCTAGCTGATGCTATGCCTTTAGTGGGACAAAATCAAAGCCCACTGTGTCCTAACAACGAACTCCACGATGCTTTACTTGGTCACTTCTCAGCAATCTACCACTAATATATAACAAATTTAGAGTTAACACCCAGTCATGGTACAATAACTCAGACATACCATGCATCTGTTTAGTCCATCATCTCGGAACAACGTCGAGCAAAGTCACATCCTTGACATAACCAAGTGTCTATACACAGGTAGAGTTGTCATGAATGGGCCTGACATGAGTCTCAAAGAGTGTGGCCATAAAAAGCTGGGCTTCTGTTCACTGACGACCTAAGTAAATCCCTAAAACAATCAGCAGCTTGTCGCATAACCTCTCTAACAAACCCATGAAACTTACGACCAACATCCACAAGAACTTACATGTTCATGTTGAACATGGATGAACTCCAAATGACTACGAAAGAATATGATGAACCGCCTCTACACCAGGACCCATCTATCCAGTAAATCGTCTTCTAAAACGTTAAACAACACACTCGCTAGGGATCAATGACGAAATTCTACAAAGATACAGTACGGATTTACACCTCTTAAACATACATTCGGATGATTATCGTGGAAAAAAATAATACAACAACAATAAAATAACTACGTAATTCTCTACTCTGCTCTAATTAACATTAAAAAAGGTAAACGCTTAGGTATCCATCATAGTAAATTGGTCTTCTTATACAAATAAACGTAAACGCAACGAGCTTTTGCCTAGGAGACTCTCTAACTCCTCCTAAACATTGAAGTATGGTCCTACAATAAACATACAATAAGCTAACAACAAGACCAAGTTTGTAACAAACATTGTACCTGGATGTTAAAAGATGTATAAAACACTAAAAATGTACGATATGTGACTAAATTATACTTGAAATAATGTTCCACATTGCAGATACAAACGTAATATATTGTAATTCTCCTATAATTGTATATGATACCCAATACCTTGCATCGAAGATGGAAACTGCACAGAGAACATACAAAACTGAATGAAATATACTAAAACGCTCGAGTTATAATAAAGCATGAAGATCAATTCTCTACAATACCCAAAACATGCATCAAAATTCATGATATACGAGAAAAAAAATAGCATGGAACAAACAAAACAACTAACGTGAATATGTTGCCAAGACATGTGACTGATTTACATAACTAAAACATATAGTAAATTTTGTGGAATACTTCTACACGAGAACGCAATAGTAAAAAGAAATCTGATGAAATTATTCTTCAACTCAGTCCAAAACAGGTTTGAATTAAATCTTTTGTTACCTAAGTAACTACGGCCTTATCGTAACAGAATGTCATTTATAGACATAAAAACACAAAAATGATGCAATAACCGACCAATTATGCCTGAAATATTGTGCTACATGGAAGATGCAAACCTAAAAATATCCTAAAAATTCCTATAACTGTATGAGGTAACTATTCAAAATTCCGAAAACAATACAAATTCAACATATATCATCCGTTCATTACTAGGTATACGTAACACAGTTTAATAACTTACAATAATTCCATATCGTTCAGCTACCCTCGCTGTAGGGCATCCAACCGATACTTGCTGTACAAAAAAAAAACGAGATAAGACAACCCGAACAGTCTAAATACGCTTGATAACGGTCCATTTGCAACATGCGGATACATGGTAACACCGATATATCTGGTTCAAAACTGGATGATGCGTTATGGGGTATATAAATTTTTGTAGGAAAGCTACTGCATCCTAAGAAATATATACATCAACCCGTCAACTACCAAACTATTGTATTATACTATTCCTATAAATATTATATAATATGAAATAAATAGATGGAAAACACAAAACGTTGCCCCAAATCCAACCAACAGGCTTTAACCAATCATCCAACCGCTAAGAACCCACAAAGCAACCACCGAATGAGTATATCATACCCCAATTAGATATGAATACAAACATATGTACAGAAAAAATATATAGAATCATTAAACCAGATATTAATAAATTATGATATAAACCCTCAAACATAGCAATCATGCCACGGAAATGATGTAAACAATTCAAATAACTGGTAGGAGCAATTTCACCTAATTCTCCGAAGCGCATTCAACTATTTGCCTAAGGGGTCCCCTACCGCACCCCACCTCTCCAGAAATTTGTTATATCAATATTCCTACCAGCTACGAATAGTTATATATAAGGAGCAACAGTTAGTGACCACATATACCCCAATACGGTCATCTAAACAAGGAAAAAACATATATAAATACAAAAAACATTATTAACTCAGATAAATTAAAATGTTCATAACATGAAACCTTCCCAATATATATTCGAAAGCAGGGGCAGAAAGCCCCCCGCCTATCCGCTCCCTTCCTTCCCTTTGCGTCGCCCGCCTTTGCGCCGCTCGCCTGACTCCCGCCACATGGTCGCCCCAAGGTCGCCCATCCATACGCCCGCCGATAAAACTGTCTCGATGGCCTGGTATCTGACTCACAATTTGGCCCAAAATTAATTAACTTGGCCCAAAAGAAATTAATAATTACAATGTCCAAGTTACATGGCGGCTAAATTGGACACCAAAAGTAATTAGATTCATCCTAACCATTGCATTGTCCGAATCACTTAGGGCTGGAAGTGTGACATAGTCGGTACTCCTACATGTCGTTCTTCAAGAGGCTCTGAAGATAGCATCAGATTAACATTGTGGAAATCTCGATTGATTGGATGCGCTGTCGAACTAAGCAAGGCTACGTTTGTTAATGTGTCAGACCAAGTATCAGCTCTAAAAGATATATGCTTGCCTTCTTCTTTGAGATCTTGGACTAGAGCGCTAACTTTGGACAATGCAGCTTCATACATTAGTCCGTATAACAATGATGAGTAATATTTGCGTGTTTTCACTTTGGACGTCGGACTGGAGCAGTGCATGAGGCGTATAAATCCTAGATCTACGACATGACTGAAGGGCAAATCATCCATACCGAGCATTTCTGCAATTTTTCTACCTACACATTTTGATTTCAAATCAGAAGCGTCCAAATTTTAACACCGAAACAGTCGTCAAATTGTTGCTCTTGCGTAGCCAGTTTCAGTTTCTCCATTGGTGTTTCAGCAGTTTTCGACTGATCTTCTTTCTTGAATTCTTCACGTATCATCTCTTGATATTCTTCATTATTCATCGATCTCAAATGATTCCTAAGTGAAGTAGTTGATCGTCCTTTTGTCTGGTACAGTATTTTACAAAGCAAACACTGCGCTTTGTCATCAGATTCACGTGAAAAAAATATTCCAAACACCACTGAGTGCCCTACTGCTCCCACTAGCTGATTCAGCCATTATCACGTAGTACTAGGCAGGCACCGTACAGTTACACCGCTGGATACTGAAGGGATATATATATATATATATTTATTTATATGATTTTCTTTCCACGCATATACTCTTGAAGTATAGTGATGAAGAACTTAGGGGTAATAATAAAACATAAGTTGACTTGAAATTTCTTATCCATGACGCGTTTCGCTATCGTGAGCTCTTCAGATGGACGTCTCAAAACTACAAACAAATTTCATTAACAAATTCGGGAATACCAGATCTTAAGGATGTTCCTGAAGTGTCTTATCTACGAGAGAGTCAGGGCAAAAAACAATTTTCAAAACATGAACGTTCAGATGAACAAAATCGAATGCTCCTAGAGCTGATCAGGAATTATACAGTAAGCAAACTATCGATACATAGTACAGAATAGTTAAGTATACACTGGAGATGGGAAGGGAATAGGACATCGTTCCACGGGGTATCATGGTATCCAACGCGTACAAAAACTAAACTAATTATTACGCAGTAAGAACAGTGCGCTAAAACTTATACCAAACCCTGACAGCTCAATAACTGTTGAACGAGGACGCATTGATGTGAAACAAGATCTGAAGAACAGAGTTCGAACGCTGAGACGAATGAAGAGGACGTACACAGGAGAGTTGGGAAACAGTGCATCGTTCCACGGGGGCATTATAGTTTCATGACACGACCCCTCAAACAAATTAACACTAACGTAGAACAGAGTCATCAGGTCGCGAATTCACTTCGACAGGTACCAAAGAAGAAGATGTTGTCTTCTGACTTGAGTGCGATGATCAGATGCAGAAGCTCCTCGCGAGGTCTAGCGGCGTCGACTCCAGTGGTGAATCCAACGGTCGCGCAGGGTAGTAGACGAGCGGATAATGAATCACGCTTGATACGGCCACTTGCTAGGCATCACGATGAGCAACTTCATCAGACTGACAGCCTTTCCGATGTTATCAAGAGCATTCTTTCCTCCAACCAAGCTGCCTTATCTTCTAGATTATATGATTTTCTTTCCAGGCATATACGTTTGAAGTATAGTGATGAAGAACTTGAGGGTAATAACACAACATAAGATGACTTGAAATTTCTTATCCATGACGCGTTTCGCTGTCGAGAGCTCTCCAGATGGACGTCTCAAAAGTACACACATATTTCATTAACAAATTCAGGAATACCAGATCTCAAGGATGTTCCTGAAGTATCTTATCTACGAGAGAGTCAGGGCAAAAAATATTTTTGAAAACA
>SDVV010035830.1:0-11014 GCA_016164225.1 Gammarus roeselii
AAAAAAAAAAAGGTCGCTTACAATTGTTTCTAAGTAACATTATATCAGCACTGCCGGTCATTTGCAACACATTGTGACCTTCGTATCTGAGGAAACGTTCCATGCCTTAAAAATACGGTGATGTAAGCTCTGTAAGTTATGATAAATATTCAAAACTTCACAGCAGATGTACGGTTTTGTCAACGTAAAGCTGACATACTCGCAAAACTTCTCCGTCGCCTTCTACTCGTTGACGTCCCTATTTTGCTATAACTCTCTTCCGGTCATCCTCATCGCGAATACCCCATGTACTCAAACAATCAGCTCCAAGAGTTTTACCTTTCTCTCATAAGCGAAAGTAGTTACTACGGTTAACGCATTGATTGCTCGAGTACTTTCTGATTTACTGAAAATTCTCCTCGCTTTTCTTCGCAAATGGTTCAGATCTCCTTCCAACGTGACGCAATAATTTTCTGTATCTTTGATAGTAATCATATACCAATTAATTCACTCACAAAGACCTTCTCATCACAATTGCTCCCACAAAACAGGTAACCTTTGGAATTACGGTTTCCAATTTTCTTGCAAAAATTAAGGTTGCAGCCTTGATTCGCATCTCCACCAGCCCACTTGGTTTTGAGACCTCGTGCACCAGGGTTTGATTCCCAATCGCCGCAGCACAGCTGCCTGAACGTTCAGCCTTCACACTCGTATAGCCACGTAATTACGTCTCTCGATATCCAGCCCACAATCATTACTCAGTTTTGCCACCGAACCATTTGCTGCAGGCGGCGATTTCTAATTGATTGGCTGCAGACGAAATTTGTTTTAAACTCTTCAACATGAATGCTCTACTAAATGTCATGGATGCAAACCACGAATACTGATTTTTACATTAGGGTTGAACCAGCTCAAGCGAGCAATCGGGCCATTTTACTGGATAACCTCATATATCTGCTTATTCTTTCCAACGTCGAATGTTTTTTCCAATCTTAGTGGAGCTGTGGCAACATTCACTTGCAGTAAAATTGCTTCTCAATGGTACCATGGAACCTTTTTGTTATGAATAACTTGACCAGCAGTTTTTGATATGAAAAAGAAGCTTTAATCTCCAAACAGAAACACATAACGTTCAATAATCTAACTATAAGTGCATTGATAACTCATGAACGGATGGTTGACGATCAGGTGTTGCCTTTATGCAATCAGCTGCATTGAGTGCACCAAGTGAGCGATTTGCGTGTGCCAACATTCCGTTAAATGATCACAATAAATTGTGAAATCAAAAGCCTTCTACGTGTTGTTGACCACTCCAACGAGGGATATTCTACATTGTCAGTGACTATGGAAGACATGTGATGCCGTAACAAATGATAACACAACGATACATCTGGTTAGGTTTTCACGAAATATTTTACACTCAGTTATTAACTGGACTTTCCCTCGCTCGATTGTCATATGATATTTCTGATGTTCATAACAATTTCCACGGCTAATCTAAGCCAATCAGAACGTCTGGCAGATTACTGAACCGATATGAAATGAAATCATAGTTTTTTTTACTTTTTTCCCTAAGGTAGTGTACAACACGAGTTTTAAAAACTTTTTAATTTTTATACGGTGATAGTTGAATAAGTGTTGGAAGAGAAATGATTATAATTAAGGCAAAAAATACATAAACATTATTTCAACTATTCAAATTATTTAAATCCAGTTTAAAAAAATAGTCTCATATCGTAATACTCTACAAGAATTTTTAATTAATAGTGATAGTTGAAAAATTGTTGGGAGAGTGATGGGTATAATAAAGGCAAAATGTGTCAGAACATATTTCTATCGTACTATACTACAAGTGCTTCAATTTGATGGGCAGATAAATAGAATGAAATATCGTCTTGCACAAATGATAATTTCCCAATAAAAATAAGCGTTGAAGTACTCCTCGCCAGCTTTCAAAATACTGATGTAGTGTCTGTCATGTTTACTGCAAGACTCCAGACGTCTCAGCGAGTTTTTGTTAGCATTTCAACGGTACGACAGACGGACAAACAGATATACTCTTTTTGGGAATCTGGATCGTAAATTTATTCGAACAGTATTTGACATTTTTCAATCCGCTGATGAAACGTCAGTCTCTAAAGTGATATGCCCAGTCTTCCAAATGTCATTGCCGCAAGACAATGAACGGTTCATTTATACAATGAGTGGTTCAGGATTCAATTTTTGACAGTGTCTCATGAGCGATACACTGAAAAAAATCAATGTCAAATAGACTACTAGACAACTCGACTATACTGCACGCATGATGCATAGTTCTACTGTTTGGGTGTTCAGCACATTCGAAGTAGATAAGTCTTTCAAAGTCTAATATTGTTTTCCGAATTAGTCGTTCTCCGAGCGCAAGCGCCCCCACCGCTAACTCTCACGAGGACCTAACAGTCCATCAAATGTAACCCAAGCGTCTCACTTGAAGCAATAGGATGTTTGCCTAACTTTCCTCATTTGTTTGTGGGTACGCTACCTTGGGGCTGCTGCTTCGGAAATAAAAATACAGGTCATAAGTATAACTCTGTTCTTGTGTATGACAAGAAGCCTTTAACAATGAACATCGTGACGAAAGCCATGGGTCGCAGTATAACGATCACCATTCGAACATTTTTTTTCAGTAAGATGTATTCTTCATACAACAATTACGTTCAATTGTCATTACAATAGAAATAGTGAAGCGGTCAACTGCATAAAAAAATCTGAATTCAGCTGGAAAAAAAAATACACATGAATGAAACTTTGTATTGATAAAGCTACATGTAGGATGACCCTATTCCGCACCACACTTTTATGTATTAGTTGCGCTTACAAACTTCATATTGATAAAGCTGCATGTAGGATGACCCTATTCCGCACCACACTTTATATGTATTAGTTGCTTACAAACTTCGTATTGATAAAGCTGCATTTAGGATGACCCTATTCCGCACCACACTTTTCATGTATTAGTTGCGCTTACAAACTTCGTATTGATAAAGCTACATGTAGGATGACCCTATTCCGCACCACACTTTTTATGCATTAGTTGCGCTTACAAACTTCGTATTGATAAAGCTACATGTAGGATGGCCCTATTCCGCACCACACTTTTCATGTGTTAGTTGCGCTTGCGTATCTAATTATTCGTTGCCGGAAGTAAGACCCTCAATTTATTTCTGCCGTCTCATTACTGCAATCCAACACTGAAGAACAAAGGAAATGGCGTTCCCACGATTGAAACCTACTTGAAAAGGAATACTATAACCAAAAATGATTTTCTTTGGTAAGATCAAGATTCAATTTCAAATAACATAAGAAAATACGACACATCAAAACGATAACTGAATTGATCCCATAAATTTATATTTACACGACCATTATCCGCTCTATCTCGAGATGCCGCTCCATCTAGAAGCGTTGCTCCATGATTGAGCGCCGTTCCATCAAGGACGTCGATTCCTCAAGGTAATCCGCTCCATCAAGGGGCCCTGATTTAACAATGGACCCATCTAAATCAAGGGAAGCTACTCCATCAAGAGACGCTGATCCTAAAAGGGACGTCGCGGGACCGCCCCTCCAAATGGCCGTAATTGGAAGCCGTCTTTGATCCTCTAACAAGATCCTTGCGGCGTCAAAATCTCTCTCTACATTTTATGAGCTTGACTCTGGATTTCTTTTCCGGTTGTCAATGTTTTATTTTCTGACACCTGAGGATCAAAGAAATTAGGCTTAGGGAAATATTTATGATACTTTTCAATTAAGTCGATAGAAAGTTAAAAAAAAAAAGTGAAATCCCAATTACTGTACATTCGATTTATGATCCCGTCATTGCCTTCATTCCTGCAGGCCAATATATCATAATATAAAACATATTGGGAAAGAAACCAGATTTTTTTTTATGAAACATTTCGTTGTTGTTTAAACCCAATTCCCGTTACCTGCAATGGGTGATCCATCCCAAATTTGGCGAAACTTGGTTGCGAATATAAAACTGCAATAATAATAGTGATCGTGATACAATGCTTTCAACAATTCCGCTGTTCAGAGGACGATAACTAGATCAACACTATCACAGTGTTATCGTTACAGCTTAGAATGTAAGTATGGTATAGAGGTGTTAAAGTTGAACTAGACTTTGAAACTTTCACCACTTCGTTTTGCTAGGTTGGTGTTAAACAATTTGTTAATACTTTTTCAGAGAGCGTTATGTAGGAAAAAATAGTATCGACCAAAAAGAAGTCGAACAATTTGCCGCACAGACGCGTTCAAGTTCAACAGCTGAATGCGATCGCTGATCCAAGTAATTTAACGATCAAGTGATTGAGCAAAAATTATATATTGTTAGGAAGAATAACTATTGTATAACAACAATCACCAGTTCTGTGGAGGTTGACCAGCTCGAGGAGTTGACGCTGAGTAGTAATAGTACTAGAACGCGTTCACAAACGCAGAATGGCAAAATGTTCTTCTTCTTCAAACGCTGGTCATTATTTGTGGGCATTTCTTCTGATGATAATTGTCAATACGCTCCAGAAATTAAATTGAATTATTTTGACGCGGTAAATGACTGTCATGTCATTAAATGGACCCTATTCCACTTACTTAATTGTTAAAACAATATCAATGACGCGAAGTGAATATATTTGGATTGAATTTATTTGCATTGGCAATACCATGAAACAGGATTTGGGAGTGTAATTTTGATATAACACTAAGGCAAATTAATGACATACTGATAGTTCTTTGATCGTGTGATGCCTTACTTGCCATATAAACCACTAAAATTTAAACTAAAATATAAACTACTGTATCCATAAACTAAAATATAAACTATTGTATCCTAAATACTAAAATATAAACTACTGCCTCCTCAATACGAAAACTTCTTTTCCAAAAGCATCACGTTCAACCGCCTCAAACTAATATTCCACAATCCAAAGCGCGAATTATCCAGTTATGAAGTTATCATATGGAAAATAAATCTAGGAATGAGTAATTGGCTAGTGTCATGTCCTCACAAATTGGCACTGTCCTCACCCACATCCGAAAGAGTTGCCAGGAAGTGGGATTTACGGATCTTGCAATCACAGGCTGAACCCCCAACAGGAGCCAACATGACTGTTCTTTTGAGGTCTCACGATGTAAGGCTTGACTCTACGAAACTATCACCGGTAATAAACCAGTCAAACTATCAACTGTGGATTATTTCCTCTACTATAAGAAGCACGTGTACCAAGTGCCAATTATTTTGCTAAGTGGAGAATCACATTTTTTTCACGTAGGCAGATGAAACAGAAATGCGTGAAATTTGGTAAATATTCATAATAGGACTTTTTTTTTTGGTCCAGGCAAGCCCCTCCAAACTTCCAATACGATGTAATGGAACACCCATGAAGAACCAGAATTCCGTCAATTCTTTATTAAGTCATTAGCGTATTAATAACTTGGACTTATGAATAATTCATTTCAGTTCGTAACGCTATACGTATATGATCACCTGGCAACTTTTTAACAAAAATACCAGTGAGATTATTCTTAGTAAAGACTCAACGCGAAGTAGTCCAGTAGTCGTGACATCCACACATCGGAATTTTCAAGTTCCTCAAGATTTTAGTGCTTCCAATTGTATCAAGTTTAAGAACTATTGAAGCGTTTTCGAAGTTTGTAATGTTACACATGGTGTGATGAATATTTAGTCAGTGGAGGAACGCAACGTTGGTGTTCCTGATTTTTTTTACATATTAACGTTGACAACTTTATTATTTACGCATAGGCGTCAGTCCTTATACGTTGACGATTTCGTGATTTACGCCTGGGCGTTAGTCTTGTTCCAATTCCAACGTCAAAAACAGAGCGCTCGCTGATAACCAGATGATTGCCTGTATGAAGTCTCGAGGGTCTGCACTTTATCAAAGCAACCCATACTAACCTACATTTGGTGTTTTAGGACTACAGATTGTGCACATCAAATGATCTATCTTCGGCTCTTATCGCACTGCGCGTGAGGCGCGGACAGAACATCATTGCGAATTCACCGCTCTCTCATCAGGTCCAAACTGAAGTATGAAAGCGTCGTCTACCGCTCCCCAGTACCCAATACGCTCATACATTAGAATCAGTAATGCTGAACTCCAGACCTGTACTGAAGGTTTTCGCTTCTTCCCCGTTGAGAGCATTTTATGTGAAAAGGCGAAGATTAGTCTTTCACAACCTAGCGAACAAATTGATATCCAATTTCATTGTCTTATTCGAGCCCGCTCTATTTCCACTTCATGAATCACAATCCCTCGTTCCCTCAAAATAAATCCCTCCACGAGCTTTTCACAGCGTAGTCTGATCTTCCTTGCTGATTTTGGTACGGCCCAAATCATGGTGTACCTTCTATACCACGAGATGCAATCCAATCTGGTGTCTAACAGAAAATCCCCATCGCTTTCGTAAGTTTATTGGTCATGGAACAGATGCTCCACACTAAATCTTCCAGCATTTTTTACACCTCATGCGTAACTGATCATCCATCATCATCGGGTTCCATAACTGAACTCAAGACGATTAGCGACACCCTCCTAGCGGCAGACGTACGCTTCATATGCCATATTCTCATTTGTTATTGATTAGCTTAGCGTACTTCAGACCAAGGAGATCTTCAATAGTTGCCTTCCTGTTGTGCCAGCAATATTGCACCTGCTTATATGCTCTTCTTCAGAGAACACGGATGCTCGTTGGTTCCGTGTTCAAGGCCAACGTGGTGGTTTCAGTAAGTGCGCTGGCGGACGATGTGGCGCGGAAAGCTGTGTGACACCTGACCCAGCAGAACAGCGATCACTTCCCTAAGACTTTTTCACCTAGCAACTTATTAGGTTGTGCGAAACAATTTAAACACTGAAGTATCTTATGTTTCCTAAGAAATAAATTACTCACTAACAAAGACACACCAACACCCTGGACATACCTAATAATATCCACCGGCTGAGAATTTCCTATGCCGGTTGAGAGTATGACTGGTCAACTAGGCACATTTATCTAATGAAGGCCTCGCCGCCTCCAGTTTGCATAGACTGTACAATCCCCTTTATAATCGCCCATGTCTCAGCAGAATGTTCAGAAGCCGATTCCTAGACCCTACCAGTGCGCTCCGAGCAGCGCTGACCCACGTCTCAGATACCTTCAAGAAACCAATCTAAGGGATGAAATCAAATTTGGCATGAATTTATCACACTTCATCTAATCTGTCAATAGATTCCTTCATCCCGGTGGATCACTGATACCGAATAAAACATTGCATTGACCTCCCTGCAATTACTTTACTGATATGAGCGTGCCTCGCGCCAACAGCTTGATGCATTACTGTGCAGTATAGTAGTTGATGGTTTGATGTTCGTTGCAAAAAGTACATTGATTTCAACGTGCTAGAAAGCCATTTCACTCTAATATAACCTGAACTCACCATGGACGTCACGTTTGGATCCAATAGTATTATTTTTCCAACATTTTGAGGTTTGCCAGTGTTCACATTCAGTTAGCACAAAAGTATGTGACCTTAATCGTGCACTCTTTACAGGTCCTGCCGTCGCTGCTCCCGCTACCACTCCCTCTCCGTCCTCCCGTTCTCTCTACAGTCAAAACGTGTGGGGAGGGTGAATTCTGGTTGGTTCTCTGCAAAAACAAGATTGAAGTGACTCACCAAATTGTAAAACTCTCCAGCATGTAAAAAGTTTCCTATATGAATAATGATTAAATTAAGTAAAGACAGTCCTCTGATTTGGGAAGCGCCCAACTCTTTTTACTCTGTAATCAATTTTGCCCTTTCATTTTTTCTCGTTATCCATATCAGGTTCCTGACCATATTTCCTGCTCTCCCTCCACCCAACCTCAGGTTTTCGATTCTATCTGTTCGTATCTCAATAGATTCCTCCGATTTTTTTTTCATCAACTTTTATTGTCCCTCCACCAAGCTGTTTTCAACTCTTCCCGTCTGAGCCAACTTACTTTCTTCCTTCAGGTCTAAGCGAGCCCTAAAGCTTGGACTTAGCGATTTGCTCCTCAAAAGAGCTCTACTCTACTTTGAGTCTTCTCCAGCGCCCTCCAACTCCCCCTGTGCAAAACCTAGCGCCTCCATCCCATACATAATGCTTAGGACCGCCACCCCTTCAGACAGACCCCTTATAACTTCATTCTTATTGGCTTTCAAAGTACTCATTCCGGCCAGCAGCCAGACTAACCCGCTATCGTCTGGCCTCGCGGTTGCTTCTCTCGTTTTGCTTTCTGAATTCCCAAATCTGTCGGTGTGATCCCCAGCTATTTCTATATTCCTTCACCCTGTCTATTTCCACCCCTGCCGGCTGTCACATTCTTCCCTCATCAAGTTGGTCCTCATAAACCAACATGATCACACTTTACTCGTTGCTGAAGAGGATCCTAACGAATCTACCAAAATACCTTGGTTAGATCTAACATCCTTTGCTAGGTTGCCCAAGACCATGTCATCAGTATACAATAGGACTCCTAGGGTCCGTTGGCCCAAAGCCACCACACCCAAATTACCCATCGCACCAGATTGCCTAATCCTAGCTGCTAATTCCTCAATCTATAGACTGAACAGGAGAGGGGACAGGATACATCCCTTCCTGACCCCTCTTCTACGCTCCGCAGGGTCAGTCTGTTTCAACGTTCAGTAGGGTAAACGAGCTCATGTCTTTTTATGCATTGATTTGACGATGTTCACAATTATATGATTATATCCTAGTCTCTCAGCACTTCCCATTGGAGGTCCCTATCCACGACCGCAGATTTTTCCTATAACATGAAAACCAGGTACAGCTTTTGTCCCCTCTTTTACTTTTATATATTATTTTTCCTAAGATGTATAAATTATTCGAACCTCTCCAATCCCATCTAAAACCATAGTAATTTTCCTACAAGATACACTTCTTCTCCGCATGAAGCAGAGTGCACAAAAAAAATCCCCAATGGGACTGGTCTTTGTTAAATGTCGATAATTTATATATTTAAATCTCATTCTTGTAACCCTCTTTGTGTAAAAGTTTCACTCAACTCTCATCCCATTCTTTCGGAACCTTTCGTCCCTGAAGATACTATTGAATAGAACCTCAAGTCCCTCTACCGTCTAATCCCACGCGCTCTGCATCTTGTACAGGATCCTGTCAGGATCCGCCTATTTCCCTTCCTTTATTTGCTTAAGCTACAGTTTGATCTCTTCCGCGGTAATGCTTCCCTCTTGCTCTCCTTCAATTCGAAAGGGAACCAGGGCAAATTTTACTCACTCTGGGATCTCTTCACTCGTCCCTGTTACCTATTTCCCTTCACTATCGCCCCTTTGATGGTAATTTCGTTGATCGGGGGCTCCTCCAGGTTTCTCTCCTCCTCATTGAGAAATCTATACCATTGCCTACCCTTTTCTCGTTCGACAGTGCCACCTTTTTTTGGTCCCCCTCCCGGTCGACAAGCTGTGTCGACCGACGTCCTAGGAAGCGCTGCCAATCCGATGTTCTAGGAAGCGCTGATTGTGGGTTGGCTGTCGCAAAGTGGCTGCTCCTCAACAGCACCCCTGCCCTCCCAGGGGTAGCTTAGCGTTCGCGCTAAAATTATTCCCGCACACGCGCACTATCACCCCTCCACTTCACCTCACTGTCATGGCCGGACACTGTCATAACCGCTAAAAATCTTTCATCCCACGTGCTTTCTACCAAACGATGATTCAGCCCACACGAATTTTCCACCACTTCAAAATCTGCCACAGTCATATCTGCCACTGTCATTACACCGAAACAGGCGTACCAACCTAACAGATATCACTTTTATGAAACTTCAATAAAAAAAACGCTAAAAAACGGCATTACGTACCCTACAAAAATACGTATGTTTGCCCCGCGGGTTAGAAATACGTACCTTTGCCCCGCGGGTTAGAAACACGTACCCTAGGTTAGGCTAGGTTGGGCAGGAAAAGTTTCATTAAAGTGATAACCGGTAAAATGGTACGACTGGTGACTGATTCTGACGAAGGCTAAAACAGATTTTCGCCAGAATGTCACTGGCAGATATGACAGTGGCTGGTGTGACTGAGGAACGCTAAGAATGTCCGCTGTTAAAAAATGGTACCGTGAGTAGGTAGTCGGAACAACTTGGGGCTGATAAGGCAGTTGGCGGAGATGATAGGGGTTGATCTGACGTTAGCTAAAAAAGAATTTAGCGCCAGGGATAGCGAACCCTCCCAGGAACAGAATCCTGCATACACTGCTTACCAAATTTGCCCATAATTCAATCCTCAATGCATTGACTTATTATATTTTTTGTATTAAATCATCAAAGCTATATCAATGGGGAAGATCAGGAAAACTTGAAATTCTCTATTCATTGAGATAGAAAAATTATTATTTAGTTAGAGGAGTAACCACCGATGATCTACAATTTGGACACCAATTTCTCAGCGTTCAAGACTACAAGAGTAGTTAGATGTGGTACAAACGACGGATTTTGTCCGGTCTACGGGAATTTGCACATAACATTTCAGCGGTGTAGGACGCGATGCATGCAACCTTGTCTCAACCGGTTTGTACGGGGTAAGCGCAGAAACGGGGGCGGGGGAGGGTTCCGGAACTGGTTTCACGCGACCAGCCAGAATCGGGTTATATTTACATAAGGTTATTAGCATTTCAATGCTGTTGCATCTTCAGTGCTATGTCCTCTGAATGATGTTTACGGGTTATATTTGCATAAGGTTATTAGCATTTCAATGCTTTTGCAACTTCAGTGCTAAGTCCTCTGAATGATTTTTAGGGGTTATTGACAAACATTTATGAGATATTTTTTATTGACAATTACATAATAATTTACAAGCTGTATTAAAGGTCAAGACTCCGCACATATTCTTCTTGCAGGATTGTTGATTTCCAGATACGTTCATGACGAATTTTTCAACCTTGATATCATTTCTTCGTCGAGTGCTATTGGAGAATCGCTCGATTATCTTTTTAACTGGTACATTTTG
>SDVV010035831.1:0-11014 GCA_016164225.1 Gammarus roeselii
GGCTCTGGAGCTCATTGAGGCTCTGGAGCTCATTGAGGCTCTGGAGCTCATTGAGGCTCTGGAGCTCATTGAGGCTCTGGAGCTCATTGAGGCTCTGAAGCTCATTGAGGCTCTGAAGCTATGACGTAAGGTTACGCTCGTTGCTGCCATGACGTAAGGTTACGCTCGTTGCTGCCATGACGTAAGGTTACGCTCGTTGCTGTCATGATGTGAGGTTAGGCTTGATCTCCATGACGTAAGGTTACGCTCCTTGCTGCCGCCTGGGGAGTGCTGGGACCCTATGGCCTCGGCACCTTAAAAATTTCTGTTGCACCTGCACAAACCTTAGATATTCGCAGCGATAAGGACGTCGTCATGAGTAAACACAATCGCTCAAATTTAATATATAATATGTCGACAGCGTGATGCAGCACGAGTAGCTGGATTGACGTTCAGCACCAGAAGGACGCAGACTCCAGAGCGCTAGAAATCCTAGTCACTCTTAATATAATCAAATGCACTCTCGAGGTAACATGGCCCTCCCGACCCTCCTGTCACCTGCTCACTGAGAAATGGGCTACTGAAGAGTTTACCCTTTTCTCGGGAATGACTCTAGAGCTTGCCATTTTTATAAAAAAATTACAAGCCGCACAACTGCAATTTTTCGGAATGATTGGTTCAATTTTTGTGAACCACCCATTATATTCATGCTTCTATGGGCTAACATTTTCACTCGGCCAAATTCTTTCCCAGCACAAACGGCTCTCACTTTATAAATGGCACCACAACGTTCGTCAGTCCCCTAGCACCCCATTCACTGCGGGCCACCAGCCTGGACGCTGTCCCGGTCATCGACTTCGTGTCAGAGAACAATGACGTCACCCTCGGGCGAGTTATCTATCAAAATGGTCTAACAGTGCTTGACGAAATCTTGGTGACTCGCGGTCACACTATCGGAGGCGTCGATCTGGAAAGAGCGATGACTCTCAGCGGAAGGAACTACGTAGGTAAGATCATTATCAATGACTTATTAGACAGAACATTGTCATTAAATGCAAGTCTAATAGGATCATTTATTACAACCTTATTAGAAAATAAAATTAAAAAACCTTCAGTAGATGGCGCACATCGCAAATTAACCGTTCCCTTGATCTGTTGATTTATCAACATACTGTCTGTTCTAACATCTTATACCACTTGACTTAGTTGATGTTTAGCTACGAATGTGACGACAATTTTCATTATCACACAAATCCATTTATTTGAAGACTCCTTCCAGATCATTGCGCGTTCAGTGAAGTTGATGCTCGTAAGGGCTTGACGGCTACCAACAACCGGGTGAATGAAGTTGATATTGTCGGACTTCGCAACTCTGTTCTGAATAAAACGCTCAGTACCGTCATTGATGGGTCGTTGATGTTCACCAACGCCATCTCCATCGAAGGAAGTGTATACGCCGGCACAGTGATGGGAGTGGATGTCATGAACTTGTATGCCACGTCTGTATCAAAAACGGCTGCATCAACTATTCAGTCCAACGTCTCGTTCAAGTCTCGAGTGGAATTGAACAGCAGCGTTGAAGTTATGGGATTGATCAACGGACGGCAGTTCCCTTTGCACTATCCTTCAACCAGTAGCAAATTGATCACATTGGAAAATAAAAAGTTCGGAGAAATCGCCGTCAATAGCATGTCTGTGTCAGGGTTAGTAGATGGAATAAGGACGCGAGATTTGGTCACTCTTTCGACTGATCAGCCGATAACAGGAACCAAAACCTTTTCAGCGGGCATTGATGTCGAAGGAAACCTAAATATCAGCAGTGCTCTGTTAGATGGGGTGAACTTGAGTGAAATTCAACGAGAAGCTGGAAAAATCAGAAATGAAGTTTTAACGTACAGCGTCATTTTCGAGAAAAAAACAGTCTTTCACAGTTTGGATGTGAAAGGGACCGTTAACAATTTGAACATGACTGTGATTGCGGGTGATTTATTGCTTGCGAACGAAAAAGTGGGCAAGATTTCTGGAACGAAGGTCTTTGCTGGAAATTTGTTATCTGATCACATATCACTCGAAACAATAAATGGGGTTAGATTCGATGATTTCGCGAATTCTGGACAGAAATTGGTCGTATCTGGTCGTAAACGCTTCGACAAGGGATTCTTATGTGCAGGTCTGTCAGTGCTTGGGTTCACGGCTGGTGTTGATGTGACCCATCTGCTTGCATCATCTCTCAGCGTTAGAAAACCGAATCAAGTTGTACGTGCAAAGAAGTTCTTCACCGCCAGTATACGGGCATCAAGGGTGGTAGTAGAAAGGGATGTTAATGGAGTGAACTTCACCAGAGACGTTGCCATTCGCACGGCTAATTCTTCCTTCCAGTATGAACAAATTTTTTCCACGGCGTCTTTCGAAGAGATTTCTATCCTTCACACCCAACTTAAGCCGACGAAACGTATCAACAAAATTGATGTTACCAGTTTATCTGAGTCAGCCGTTTATTTGGACACTGATCAAATTTTGTTCGAATCTTTAACATGCACTGGCGAAGTAGAATTTAAATCCACATTGAAAGCCAAGTACGTTAATGAAATTGAATTTGAAGAATTTATTCACAACTTGGTCCAAAAGGACGAAGATAACACCATCGTATCCACCTTGCGAATAAAGAATCTGACTGTTATTGGAAATCTAAGCACATTCAACATGAATGGAATCAATGACTTCAACGTGAGCAAACTTGATCTTAATGCAGTGAAACTTGACGACGAGTTATTGGACCTTTCTGCTGTTTGGCAAAACATTTTATTTGATGGAGATGTCCTAGTTGGTGGATTGATCAATGGATATGACCTTGTTAAACTACACCAAGATGCGGTGTTTTTGAATAGTTCTTTACCGCTCAGCTTCTCAGGTGAGCTTGGCGTCAACCTTTGGAAGAGCCATACTGCAATATCTGATTACCTGCTTCAATAGCTCCCGTCTAAGTGGCATGTTCCAATTTATTCACTTTACCTGATAGTCTGTGGCTACTCATTTAGTGAACGAAATAGTCTATATTTCATATTAATTTAGTGCTACCGTAATGATTTTGAAAGAGCATTTACTACAAGCTTGCATTGCAACGTGAGGGAAAAATTTCACGATATTTTCTGAAGTCTTGGATGTACAGTGCGAAAATCACATAGACCGTGCTATGGAATTGCTACGAAAGTGACTTTATGAAAATTTATTTATGTATTATATTGGCAATTCATTTAATATAGTGAGTGTCCATTAGAGTGTTTGAGATATTTAATCGATATATATACACATCTCAAATACTGCAAGAGAACGGGACTTGCGACCCAAGTACATAACTGTCACACGTTTCATTTCATGCCCTTCTGGTAACAGGTTTGAAAACAATGTCTGGTGAGGTTGCGATCCTTGGCAATTTGTCATCACCGTCTATAAACGGCCTCGATCTGGAACGAGACGTTTTGACCAAGTCGACGAACCAGATAATCACTGCACCCTACATCTTCGAGACGCTTACTACCGACGACCTCGATGTTGTGGGGACGTTCAACGGGATGAACCTGAGCGAACTCATCGAAACCAGGCTGGGGGCCAATATGTTCTTGGAAGGTTACTATCCATTCGACTTTTTATTCGCGTATGTAGCATTTCTATTTAATTCAACCATACTACGAGTATTTTGGAAACTATATACCAACAGAATCCACTGATAATGCTGACCTTGTAAGATTTTTAAACCGTTTTGTTTGTCAACTACTGCGCTCGATCTACTTTTGCACTCTGCTATTGATGTGGAGATATTCAGTTGACCTGCACCAAGAATATTAATATTTGGTGTTCACCAAGTTTCAAAGTCAGGTCAGGTCAGGTTTTTCAGGTCAAGTCAGGTTTTTAACTTGTCAGGTTTTTGATACGGATATTAAACCCTAGTAATACTAAGTTTCGACTTCACTTAATGGCTTTACGTAGCGTTGAACAATCGTAAAACTAAACGTAGGCTACGAAATGAAGTCAAAACATTGCCTTGTAAGGAGTCTAAAATCGTACCTGGAAAGCTCGTTGCAGTCGAATGTTTATTTAACCTGTTTCTGATGGATGTATTTTGGATATCAGGACCCGTGACCTTCAGTGAAGACATCAGCGTGAACCAGCTGGAGGTTGGGGGCCTAGTTAATGATGTCAGCATCAGAAGCATTATGGAGGACGCCATCCCTATAAGAAACGGTAGCGCTAACATCACAGGTCGGTGTGACGTGCACAGGTACAGATCTGAGTGAAGTGCACAGGTCTGTGTGAAGTGCACAGGTCGGTGTGAACTGTTCTGATAGCCAAGCGTGATCGGATTTTGAAAATTTATTAATTGGAATACTCTCCCTCTCCACCTCATTCTCTCCTCCGTCCGTCCAGGCATCGATTAGTTACGAGCCTCACCGAGTCTAGGCACAACGGGTGGTTGAATTTATTTCCCTTCTGACTTCACCCTTCTTCTTCGCCCTTTGCCATCTCCTTTTCTCTCCCGAAAGCGCACCCTACGGGGGAGCCTATTATGACTCACGTTGAGGCTCTGGTGGAATTGAGGCTCGAATCAAATCAAATTCTTCCACGACATTTAATTCAAATTTCCTGTAACTCCCTCTTTTCTCCAGCCCGTCCACCTGTTCTATAGTCCTTGCTTTCCGATCCTGAATTTTACCCTTTTGTGTCGCAAATTACAGACAGGTTGCGCGTTTTTTATTACGAAGCCATTTTCGACAAGTAAAATACCTTTTTCCCATCTTGCCGTTCTCGTGCGTGAGATTCCATACACCGAGTGTAGATCTTGTGCATGGGTTCCCCCTTACCTGTCTCTTCTTCATCTTCCCCCACCAAGTGATGTGGTGCAATTGCCTCCGGCCGGCACCTTACGGACGCTCGCTGATGCCTCCCGGGGAGTCTGGGACCACATGACATCAGCACCTTGAGAGTTGCTCTGTCTCCTGAGGCACCCGTACATACCTTTGACATTCTCTGCGTCGAGGAGATCAACTTCATGTTGTAGTTAAAATTAAAATTTCTCTAATCTAGTTGCTGGTTCAACGTTTGCAAATGGCCAATCACATTTGCACTTCTCCATTGATGTTGGTTCCAAGCGTGACAAAACTTCTGATGACGCCATCTAATTTTCTATGTTTCTTTCCTGGTTTTGTCGACTCTGTCCATGATTAAATTTCCAGGGATGTGCACGTCTTTATTTATGCTAATGGATTGATGATTTTTTTTTCGTTTGATCTAATGTCACACCTTAATTTACCTAAATGCGTTGCGTTAGCACTTTCAATTTTGACAGTTAATCTTCAAATAATGTTTGAAGGGAATTTGCTCCATGCTCTATGAACAGGGAAGAAAATCTTCGCCAGGGTTCCACGCTTCTCGTTGCTGCACATCAAAAAGCTGAACGAGGAAGACCTGCCGGCCTTGGTACTTGATCTCGTGAGGAGTGATGAGGACAACCACTTCTCCCGAGACGTGACCATCGTCAACGTGTCTGCTCAGCTGATAGTTGCAGACACGGTCACTGTTCAGGTCGGTCGTGGGGTGTGGACCATCCATTATGTTCCGCTATCTCCCATTAGGGCGGGTTGTGATCTCCAATTTGGGCTACGATCTCCAATTTGGGCTGTGATCTCCAATTTGGGCTGTGATCTCCAATTTGGGCTGTGATCTCCAATTTGGGCTGTGATCTCCAATTTGGGCTGTGATCTCCAATTTGGGCTGTGATCTCCAATTTGGGCTGTGATCTCCAAATTGAGCTGTGATCTCCTAATTGAGCTGTGATCTTCAATTTTGGGCTGTGATCTCCAATTCACGCTGCGGTCTCCTATTTGGATTGTGATCTCCCATATACCAGAGCTGATGCCTGAATATTATCGAAGAATTGTCGTGATAGCTTATCAGCGGTGGTTGGTTGATTTCAACTCGAGAAATTTATGATACACCCACTCAATGACCGTTCTTCTTTGAAAGCAAGCGACTGTCGAACATTTGCATGAATCAGTTTTTGATCTCAAAAAGAATGGATAACGTGAGGTAGGGAATAAATTTGAAGCAAATTAGAGAGGGCTGTCCATAATTTATTTGTTGTGACTGATCGAACCACAAGCAATCGGGGACAAATGATTACAATTATATACAAGCTGCAACAAACACAGTCAAGTTCTCAGTGAACTTTGCCTATTAAACCATTTCAAAACTGTCGGTAAGCGTTAGGAATAGCCTTGCATAACTTGTTTATGTCCCATACCGCCATCGATTTCTTGTGATAGCACTTCCAAAATTTAGATATTTTTCAGCAAAATATCACGCATTCACAACAGCCAACACCAGATATTTCTCTGTGCTGGGGAACCTGTAGTACGCACACTGTTCTTGCACATGATTTCTGTTTTGCTTGAGCCGGACAGGTCTTTCAAATGACTTTTATTCATATTTCAACTAATTCATGCACCAGAAATGGCTTGATCGTTGATCTTAATTAGTCATTTATCAAGTGGTGCAAATGCCTTGCTATTATATTGTTACTACCGTCAGTTTGTTAATGGGTCCTTTTCTTCCTCAGGGTTGCGTGGACGGAGTCAACTCGACCGAACTACTTTCTGATCTAATTTTCCTGGACCAGGATGAGAAATTTCCTGATACTGGCACCATGGTGAGTGGACTTGATGATAGAAATGGTGAGTGTTAAACCTTGGAAATCTTGATTCAAAATACTTTACTACTTTTTCAAACAGCAAATTGTGGTTCCTTCTTATTGAAATTTGAAGGTACCCGTTCCAGCGAATAACCTTCTCCTCAGACCCATCTTTTGTAACTCTGAACACTCCTCTCTAGACGGCAATTGAATCTCCTAAACGCCTTAACGCATGGTAAGGCGTCTTGCTCAACATTCGAGCCTTTATTATTTTCGAAATATGAGTGTTATTCTGCGGAGGAATTTTATCTTTGATCAGTATCGATCAGGACCACATGATGAAAGAATGAACTCAAGTGTCTGCATAACATGGGAATTATGTCGATGTGAAGTTTCAATTTATGATGACGTTGAACAATGAAGAACTATGCCTCACATGATCTAGACAGTGGCTTATCTAATGCTGAACCGTGAATGACCTGAAGCTAAACCTAAAATAATCTGAAGCTAAACCTAAAATAATCTGAAGCTAAACCTTGAATAATCTGAAGTTAAACCTTGAACGGTCTACAGATGAACTGCAATTGATTGAAAACAGTCTTGAATAAAAAAATCGTCAGATTATAAAAAAAATGAGATGTCAAGAATGAATCTCTTCTAGATAGAGTAAACCTTGAATAATTAATTGGTAAACCTAGAAGAATTGATTGTTAAACATTGAAGAATTGATTGTTGAACCTTGAAGTATTGGTTGTGGAATCTTGAAGAATTGATTGTGAAACCTTGAAGAATTGATTGTTAAACTTTGAAGAATATATTTGTAAGCCATGAAGAATTAATTGGTAAGCCTTTGAGATTGAATTGGGAAACATTGGAAATTAAATTTGGAAAACTTGGAAATTAAACTGGTAAGCCTTGAAGATTGAATTGTTCAATCTTTGAGATTGAATTGTTAAACCTTGAAGATTGAATTGGTAAACCTTTGAGATTGAAATGGTAACTGTTCGAGATTGAATTGTTGAATCTTGGAGATTGAATTGATAAACCTTGGAGATTGAATTGGTAAACCTTTCAAGATTCAATTGGTAAACCTTGAAGAATGGAAGGGCAAACCTTGAAGAATAAAAGGGTAAAGTGTGATGGATGGGAAGCACAATTTGTTTTGAATGAAAGAACTGAACCTTTGAATGATCAAAGCTCGATCTCTTCGTGAGATGTGGGAATATTTTTTCATCTTCGGAATCGAGTTAATGAGAGAATTCTTTGAACTAAAGACTGCTATGGCAGACACAAGATGCTGCATTCAACCCATGACTCCTATGGCAGACATGAGAAGTTGCTTTAAACCCAAGACTGCCATAGCAGACACGAGGTGCTGCTTTGAACCCAAGACTGTCATGGCACACGAAATGCTGCTTTGAACCCAAGACAGCTCCGGCAGACACGAGATGCTGCTTTTAACCCATGACTGCTATGGCAGACGAGATGCTGCTTTGAACCCATGAATGATATGGCAGACACGAGATTCTGCTTTGAAACCATGAATGCTATGGCACACACGAGATGCTGCTTTAAACCCAATACAGCTTGGGCAGACGCTATATGCTGCTTTTGCACCCATGGCTGATACGTGATGCTGCTTTGAATCTACGACTGCTATGGCAGATACGAGATGTTGTTTTGAACCCTTAACTGCTACGTCAGCCACAAGATGCTGCATTGAACCCATGACTGCTATGGCAGACACTAGATGCTGCATTGAACCCATGACTGCTACGGCAGACACTAGATGCTGCATTGAACCCATGACTGCTTTTGCAGACACAAGATGCTGCTTTGAACCCATGACTGCTTTTGCAGACACAAGATGCTGCTTTGAACCCGTGACTGCTATGGCAAACATAAGATGCTGCTAAAAAAATTCACCATTACAGGAAACGTCCTAACAAATAAGCAGTTGGACAAGTAGTTCAGTAATAGCGGATAAGTTTCTTACTGATATTCTACAATTGAAGGCTACTTACATCAATGAATAACTGAATTTATTGTATCTGGACTACAGATGCAATACTGACCAGTAGGAAAAACCTGCTGACCTCGCTAAATATAAATCGTAAGGCTATTAAGCCTTCACTTCACTACCGAATTCTTCAAATTAACACACCAACATGGATGATCAACCAACCACCAGTCAACCTAGACCTGTACCTTAAAGCAACTAGTCCAACCCACGCGTACCGATAGGAATTCCTAAGACTACGTGAGGACGAGTATTTAGAGCACCGCCATATATATACTGACTGCTCCTAAACCGCGTACGGAGTGAGAGCCGCCGCTGTGTGCTGGGACATCCCAGGTTTGGCCTCCCTTCCACAAGAGGCCTCCGTGTTCTCTACGGAGCTCTGCGTACTCGAACTAGCCATCTCCGTTGCAAAGCAGATCGCTTCCCCAAATACGCCATATTCTCAGACAGTCTGAGTGTCCTCACTTGGCTTAAAACGCTGCACTGCGAACAACCCGTTCTACGTAAAATCCAGCACGATCTCTTTGCGACGTCCAAGACTGGTTAGGCTGTCGAATTCTGCTGGATCCCGGGCACGCGGGAATAAGAGGAAACAAACTTGTGGACCCGCTTGCTAAACTGGTGGCTACTAACGAAGAACAATTTTTTGCAATACATAACCGGGACAGGTTCCCTATCACCAACTCCCATAAAACATCCCGGTGGATGAAATGTGGCAACCGAGTGGACAAAAAAGTCTTGCAGTCAAACCCTGAGTCGGAGATTGGGAAACTTGGTTCACCAACATAAATGACAAAGTATTCATCAACCGCTTGTGCACGGAACATACGTGGATAACTCACAACCACCTGATGGATGTCGACATGGGACCAAACGCGCCACCTCGCCCCTGTTGCCACCAAATCGCTATCAGCATGAAACACTTACTGATGGACTGAGAATAACTCGCAGCAGCCCAACGAGCTTTCTTCAATACCCCGTGCAACCTACAAAGCCTACTCACGGACCCAACCTACCGGAAAAAGCTCATCGCTTTCGGAAAATACACTGGACTGTATGAAGCTGTCTAAGCCCCAAACACCTGTGCAAGTGAGGTGGTCTCTCCACCCCATTACTCACAGAGATAACAATACATTTACGTGGATACGTGTTAACTACTTACGTTCTTGTACGCGCGAGTACGCGAATATGTCACAATTGAAATTTGCACTCGATTTCACCCTGACAAGGCTAATCTTTTCGCACGTGAGGCCATGCGAACTTACCTGAAGCAGTGACGGTCGTGCCATACGGGGAGCCTATCATGACTCACGTTGAGGTTCTGGTTGAAATGAGTCTGAAATCAAATCGATAAAAGGTTGTGTTTGTTACATGCAGAATAGCGAAAGAGGATTTGTTTATGATTGACGGTTAAAAGAATCTTTAATTATAATTCTTTGTATTTGAACTCCTCGGAAATTTCATTGATATCATTCATTTAGAACCGATGTCCATGTATAATAGTTCGCATTTTGTTTGAAAGAGTAAATTCTACGGGAGAAAAAGTGAAGTTTTTGGTTTCAATTGTAGACTAACCCTAAACGATTTTTCTTCCGCTACTGCACGTTTGATACAAGTTTTGGGGCAGACTGTTGAAAGAGTATGTCAGAGCACGACTCGTGAACGAGAGTTCTGTAATAGTTAGCAGTGTAATAACTATTAGATGCGTTTGTTGTCCTTCTTGTTAGCGTATAACATTTTCCACTTTTTCTTCAGAAATTTGCCAAACTACAGGTTGGAGAGGAAACTGGACTAGGAGATCTGTTGGTCCAATCTCTGAACTCTCGGGACACCCTCACTGGCTACCTCCTGACAGACTGGCCTCAGGTCTTCGACTTCAAAGCGTCCTTCGAGAGTCTAACGACAGGCTCAGTCACCGGCCGCGGTCTTGTTAATGGTTGGGACTTGGACCTTTTTGAACAATCTCTCAAGGTACTTATACAATTAATAAAAAATGACCTGAAGTTGAAAATTAATTTAGAAGTTATATTTGTAACCATACTACCCAGCATCACACTGTTCATTGAGGTAGTGGAATTCATCATTCATCCGCTAGGAGGTGACTTAACTTTAAATATCTTTTTGACATAATGTTGTCCCGAATCCTTTCAAATTATTAATTCCCTAATTAGGTTTTGAGACCCTTTCCCCAACTCTGTTTGTTGAGAGCCGTGGATGCTCCAAGACTGTCCATATTTCTCAGAACAGCGTTCGCTTCATCAGAGCAAATGAAGAAAATTCAATTGGCAAACCCTTCTGTCTGGTTTTGCAGTCAGAACGACGGGAGA
>SDVV010035832.1:0-11014 GCA_016164225.1 Gammarus roeselii
ATATACATATTCACTTTGCCTGTCACAACTCCAGTAATATCGACTAGTTTCAAGTAATGTTAGGTGTTCGCTCGTTTGTGGACTTTTGAGTTCAAAACGGTCATGTAAGCTTTCCGCTTAAGTCAGTGTTTGTTACGACTGTTAAAGCGTTAGCATGTTTCTTGTATGGTTTCACTGTGGGAATATGATTTTTTTTGGAATGATGGATGTGCTGCTCCTACCATTTTCATTTATTATAACGAATATTGTATAAATCCACTCTACTTTTTTTTCTACAGATCTGTGATGTAAGGTCCGCAGTCAACAAGATCTTGGATGTAATCTATACCCAAGGTACATAATTAACGAAATATATATCAATGTACGACATCATAGATAAAATATCAATGAATGCATAAAGAGTTATCATACACTGCCAAATACATTAATACTTAGGCAACCTAACCTAACAGTCATCCTAACTAATAGTTATGTAGTTTCATTCAAGTTTGATGCTTATGTATGAAATTGATATGTATGAATCTCTCCATTGGGGTGTATATTTACTATATCAAAACGAGTTTGACTACATTTCTCCTATTTAATCCAGCAAATATCCTCTTGCAGATGTTTAGAGTCCAGAATTTTATCAATATCTCTGTTATATGTTTGGATAAGACTCAACAGGTAGGTTCCACAGGAACAAATTCACTTCATTTGTTGCAAAGTTTTTTAATGTGGATCAGTTATACGCGGTATTAGGTTCAAAGATCTAGTCATCCCAACCAACTTAACCAATAATTATGTATTCTCATTCAACTTTGATATTTATGTTTGGTATGCAAATATTGATATATACTCATGAACTCTCCACATGGATGCATTTTACGTAGTTTTTTTCAATATCAAACACCATGGACACACATGAACACTTTTGTACGCATTTACTGGGTTGTCAGCGTCCTGTGTCGACACACGTGTCGACACATGTGTCGATACAATGCATATATACAGGGTCGTTAGCGTCACAGTGTCGACACATGTGTCGACACCAGGTAGGCATTTACATACATTTTGTGCATAAGGGTTACCATACACTGCCAGATATATTAATACCTACGCAACCTACAATATTTTTTCAATCGACTTTTTCATGCGTGCATATGATTTTTCAGTGTTTTATGATTAATACATAACAAATATCTCTACATTTTGATCAATCCTTTTGCAGTTTGAAAGGCAGATCCGATTCTGATCTAGTAAATCATCAAAAACCTATCCTAACCCACTAAACCAATAATTATATATTTTCATTCAACTTTGATAGTTATGTGTGGTATGCAGTTATCGATATATACATATGAACCCTCCACATATATGTATTTTAAGTAGTTTTTTTTTCAATATCAAACACAATGGACACACATGAACCCTTTTGTACGCACTTACAGGGTCGTCAGCGTCACTGTGTCGACACATGTGTTGACACAATGCATATATACAACAGGGTCGTTAGCGTCACAGTGTCGACACATGTGTTGACACCAGGTAGGCATTTACATACATTTGTGCAAAAGGGTTACCATACACTGCCAGATACAATAATACCTACGCAACCTACCATATTTTTTCAATCGACTTTTCGTGCGTGCGTATGATTTTTTCAGTGTTTTAGCATCGATACAAAACAAATTTCTCCACATTTTTGATCAATCCGATGCAGTTTGAAAGACAAAGCCAATTCTGATTTAGTAAATCATCAAAAACCTAACCTAACCTAACCTTATGTACGATCTTCCGACATTGGTTTATACATATGAACCCCCATTCCACACAATTATTTATAAAACTTGCACGTAATTATTTCTACTTCGTGGTCAATATCGAGTCATATATGTTATCAGAGAGGATAGATTTTCAATCTTAGATGGATTGAATGTTACAAGTAATCCCTATTTGTCTCCATCATCTAGATCATTTACCTCGTGATAGGCTTATGCCATCTTTTTCTCGGCTTGAAACATATTTTTCAATCGCGTTCGACAAAAACTATGTATTTTCTTCGCCTGACACATTGTATGCAATTCATCGCTTAGCCTTTGAATTTTTAGGAAAATATAAACAATTTAATTTAGGATCTTCATAGTTTTATTGTACTAACAACAGATCTTGCTGGATTCATCAATGTTTATGCATTCTTGTATCGACATGGTGCGTACATACAACCGTACCCATCATCACTTTGTAGCAGTTTCCTCTCAAATTCCTTCATATAGTCCACCATATCTTTGATATGAATACGGAAACCTGCTCCATCCCCGTATCTCCATAAATGTAGATCTCCGCATTTCCATAAACGTTATTCTTCTTCTTCTGTGCGGACTTTAATTATTCGAATCTTATCTAATTCAATGTACCTCCAATCTTTATCCGAAAGAAACTCCATCACACGCTTCAGATTTTCTTCACTCCCTAGATAAAATTTATTTTCCACTAACCCAACTTTCTTACATGTGTGGAAGTTTTCTGCTTGGGACAAATCAATTTCAAGATATACCTTCTTATTTTCTTTAAACTCTGTTACATACGACTGAAATGCTTCGAAATCAATCACCCAAATCCTGTTTTCTTAATTGTCCTTCCATTTATGGATAATAGTTCTTGCTCTGGTGATTCTTGTTCTCCGCATTTGTAGATAATTGATATCTCCATCACTTGTCAATATATCCTCGAACCAAGCTAAATCATCATCGGAGATTTTTTCATCCAACACGCGTAAACAAATTTTTGAGATGTGAACATCCATTTTATTTATTCTGAGACGATACGCACGCCTCCGCTTATTCTCCAAGTATCACTGACTCCATTCTCGGTGTGCAGATACCTTTTATATCTTGATTACATGTTACATCATGCAAAACATTAGGCCACTCTTCGCTCACCGTGGTCAACATGAACGTATGTACGTGTACATGTATTGTAAAGAAAAAAAATACATATATAACAAAATTTTAATTTCAATACAATTAAAAATATTCAAGAAGAAAAAAAATCGACGCCCGGACAATGCCAAATTATTTTATTAATGTGAAAACTTGGCTACTAAAGAAAGGTCCTGGCGTCGATTTTTTTTTTTTTTACGAAAATTTTAAATTATATTGAAATTTAAATTTTGTTATATATGTATTTTTTTTCATCACAATACATGTACACGTACATACGCTCGAATATACACATGCACGTACGTATACAGCTCTATATACAGCGTCTCGTACTCCCTAATTATTGCCTATCTTATTCCTTCACACCCGCGTCTTGCGGATGTGAAGGAATTATCGCCTATCTAATGCCTTCACAAAGCATATTCGTAGTCCCTATCTCCAGGGCTGTTTTTGTAGCCCCTATCTTGCGCGACTGACCCCCCTCCCCTATCCGCGGGCGTAGTCGTAGGTAGGGTTCCCAGGGCGTTTTCGTAGATATGGTTCCCAGGGTGTTTTCGTGTGTAGGGTTCCCAGGGTTGTTTCGTTGTTACGGTTCCCAGGGCTGTTTCGTACCTATATAGGCTACTGTCATGCGAGTGGTGAGGTCATGCGAGTGGTTGAAGGCGATGTCGGTGGTGGTCTATAACTAGTATATAGAGATGTGAGAGGAGGTCATGCGAGTGGTTGAAGGCGATGTCGGTGCTGGTCTATAACTAGTATATAGAGAAGAGAGAAGAGGTCATGCGAGTGGTGAGGAGAGCAGAAATGGACTCAAATGAAGGACGGTTCAGTGATATTGTTGAACACAAAATGTACGGGAAAGAGATGTAGAGAATGAGGAAGTGGGAGGACAAGAAGGAATAGGTACTGAAAGATGAAAACGGTTGGTTGTGGATGGAGATTGACACTGTATGGGAGAGCTGGTGTCAATACTTCGAGGGATTGATGAATGTTAAGGATGTCTGAATAATTGTTTGTCAGCTGCATACTAAAAAAGGCACAGGAGGCGCTGGAGGTGTTGAAGGCAGAATGATAATGTTACGATTGGTGATGTAATATGTGAGTTTTGTGTTGGGTGTTTTTTTCTGATTGAGTGGGGCAGTGCTTGCATTGTTCCGCTGTATGAAAGCAAAGGGCACAGATATAAATGCTGAAACCTAAGGGTGCAACGTTTGTTGTGCATGGCTGGTAAGTTGTGGAATAGAGTGCTGATGAAGAGGATTAAAGATAGTACAGACACGGCGATAAGTAGGCAGTAGTGTGTTTTATTCAGAGTGAAAGGAGGCCTGAGACAGAGTTGAGTTATGTCCTTCTAGGTGTTTAATGTCTATTTCGCTGGAGTGGTTAAGGAAGTGAACGCGAGTCATTGGGTCGACTATTGGAGTGTTTGGGAATAATTGGGTGGAGCTGGCAGTTGGGTCAGTCGTTGATTACGGACGATACGACACTGGTGGCAGATTCGGGAGAGAAGTTAGGTGTGCTTGTGCCGGAGTTTGGTTGGACGTTTCAGAGGATGAAGCTGCGAGTATATATGGGTAAAAGTAATGAGATGTTCGAGGACCGACGATACGAACGGGATCAGGTTCCGCCTAAATAATAGTTGTTAAAAGATGTTATGTGTTTTACGTACCTGCGCACTCATATAGAAAAGAATGGACAAGTGGGATCTGCACTGAAATGTAGTGCGACGTAATTGTGTAAAATGTTGAGTGCATTTACGAGTGTAATGAAGTGCAGGACCTCAGGTTTGAAGGAGCGTTTTATGAGACGTAATTGTCCCGACTGCGTTTTATGGAACCGAGATATGGGGATGGGTTGAGAGAGACAAATATCTGAAGGTTGAACTTGTTCGAGTGAAAATGTTTGAGAGGTATATATGGCCGGAACGATGCGGATAAATAGAATCAATACAGTTGATCTTCGAAATAAAAAGTGGGAGGGTGAGGCGGATGAAGTAGAGATTTGTGTTTTCTAATGTAATTCGGAAACGTGGAAATGGCCGGAAAGGGGAGTTTAGTGAAAAAAATATGCGTGGATGGCCTGAAGCAGGCGATGGGTTATAGACATCAGTTTTGAGATAGCAAGATAACATGTAACGATGTGCGTGAGTGCTGAGAGTAGTGTATATGTCACCATTCATCATTTTTTTGGGGGTCCAACGAGTACCCCCCCTCGGCAAAAGTTGGTTGCGCTCCTGGATATAGGGGTGCGAGGAGCAAATTTTTATGATGTCTACGGATTTTTGCACACCCTTTATTCCATGACGCAAATTTTTTGATTCGGTCAATGTAATAGTTAGGAAGTATATTATTTCTTAGTGTATCCGACTTAGTCACTGTTTATCTCGGACATTATAGTTGTATATCAAGACAATTACACTTGTGGTTGAGTTAATTACTGAAAGTACATAGAGACCACCCGGGACGGGTGGGGAGGAGGAATGTGAGGAGGAAAGGGGATGGGGTCAGACGCATAGGGTCTGCGAATAGCAATTTTTTGGGGGTGTCATGAGTACCCCCCTCGACAAAAGTTGGTTGCGCTCCTGGATATAGTGCTGCGAGGAGCATTTTTTTGTGAGTTGGATAATGTAATTGTTAGGATGTATGTTTTTTCTTAGTTTAACCGACTTTCTCGCATAGAGTTCACACGTGTAGGTTTATTCAGTTCTATTGTGGTCAATTACTTTTGGGGTGGTCATAACGCAAGTAGAAACGTTTGCTATAGTACAACCGCAAGTGGTAATTAGCTTGATGATCTGTATATGTCAAATGTCACACAAAGATTTTATCTCGAGATATATGGTCGTCATGGAGAAATACAGTTTTTCCATACGGTAATTACGGTTTCCCTACGGTATTTGGTTGCTTTCAGATACGATTCCGTACGGAGGGATTATATAGATGTACGTTATTAGGTCTTGTCAAAGCTATATATGATTGTTATGGAATATTTCGCACGGTAGGAGGGTAAAATGTATCTCACTATATTTGTTATTGAATGACTCATTTGAATAGAAACTTATACTGCTCAAACCTGACTTTTTAGGATATTCGATGTAGTTATGCAAGAAATGAGGCTACATATTAGGAGAGCTGTTAGTGTAGGATACATTTGAATAAAAGTCGTTGTTCATACATTGTATTTTACTGCACGATTGATATTATTTGATTAAATCCACTCGCTTTGCATGTATTTATTTTTCATAGAAGGTTGTAGTGGGGTATATTTGGTCACTAACTATTGCTCGTTATATAAATTTATTCGAATCTGGTATGAAAAGTGTTATAACAAGTTTTCTAGTTGGATGCGCTTGAGGACGCCCCTAGGCAAAATTTTGGATGCGCTCCTGGAAAATTAGGTGAGATTGCTCTTTTCTATTCTTTGTCTCACGACTTATTTCCGTATTATGTTTCGTTATATATTTATGTCTGGATTAAAATTCTATATAACTTTCTGTATGTATATTTTTTGTATTCTGATCTAGTTGTGGTAAATTGACTCATTCGGAGGTTGTTTGGTGGAGTTTTTTAGCGGTGGGATGCTTGATGCCAGCTTGATGATGAATAAAGGCTAGGTTTTGTGTGTTACATCTATTTATTTCATATGTATACAATATCCATATGAATAGTATGAATGATTAGTCAGGTAGTTTGAAGGTTAATGTATATATTGTAGCGTGATGCAACATCTGCACAGAGAATCTATCCACCCAATATTGAATTATCCAGGTTTTATACCAGATATATTGGCGTTCCATTGACGTGGTATTTCCAATAGCGAAAAATACCTGAACGATATGGATTTATTGTAAATTATAAAATTGTGTTATGTACACTTAGCAATGATCGCTTGATTTATGTTGAATTTGTGTTGTTTTCGGGATTTGAATAGTTATCTCATACAGTTATAGGTATTTCGGATATTTTAAGTTTGCATCTATCACACTATTTCAGTCATATCTGGTAGGTTATTGCATCAATGTGGTATTTTTTATATGTATATATGACATTCTGTTACGATTAAGCCATGGTTACTTTACCCTCAGCGCTTCGTTATACTTACTCTAGCAGTAACTCCTTCTATCGTTTTATTAGTTATCAGACATAGAGAAATCTGTATAATAAAAAGGTGACTGTTATAATCCTTCAATACTAGTTTCAAGATGAAAATTTCCGGTGGGATGCGCTTGAGGCCGCCCCTAGTCAAAATTATGGATGCGCTCCTGGAAAATCAGGTAAGTTTGCTCATATCTGTTCTCTGTCTTATAACTTATCTCCGCGGCATGAACGCTATGAACATTCATAGGTTATAACATGTTCATGTTGAAGTGCTTTCATAATTTCACGCGCAAGTGTACTCGTCTGTATCCTATTTCTGTCTATCTGCGATGTAGATACATCTGGAGACTGATGGTGCGAAAAACCTAAAAAACCTTCGTTTTTGTTTTACGGTCTCATTTCACATGAGCATTTATGGTTTAGCTCCCCTTAGCTGCTGGTCTGTGGCCTCGGGCATGCGAGTAACATACTGTAACACGTTGGATTCAAGTAAATGATCTCACTCGGGCAATCCTTGGCCGTTTCGCTTTTCAGTAGTCCCAGCAGTTATTTATTTGATTTCATCGTACAAGGGATGATTTTGGGGTACTTGGCGAAGTACATGTATTCAGACGAAGACGATTATCGCATCTTCCGACTCAATATCGGGGTATACCTTTAAACTGGATTAATATCTATCACATTTTCAACGTAAGGCAAGAGGCGTTGTAGTGCATTTCAATGCTAATCATTCGAGTTAAATTTAGGATATAGCAAACAAAGATTTATTAAATATATTTTTTTATTGATGATAGATTGCGACACATTTATATTTTTACATTCACGGGATATCATTTATACGAAAACATATATTTCCACTCCGAAAATCGACACGAGCATCTTGGCGAACCAAAATTAATGACTTCGACCTCCCTCTCTTGTGTTATCTTGATCTAACAGTGCCACTCTGTGGATTCTTTATCAATGATGTAGTTTGAGACATAATTCTCTCTCCTCAGGTTTCAGAACCAAATATTTTGAATCAAAGTCAGTTATACATTTGATTATTTTTGTGCATTTTTACACTTCTTACACTTGATACACCTTGCATTACCCAAATTGATAATTCAGTTTCCTTCAACTTTAGATTTTTATTATGCACTTTTACGCTTCCTCCGCTTGATACCCCTTTCATTACCCCATATGATGATTCCTCGATATCACTACCCATTTCGGTTTGGTTTGGGTCTTTCTCCCACTATATCGATTTTGCCCTTTTCCCCCAATCTTCATACATTCTAAGCTTGAGTGTTAGTGGCACCATACTTTCTTTTACGCTCGCACCCTATTGAGCACTGTCTATCTCATTAGACTGGAAACTCAGACCCGGTTTATTCTGTTCTATCAATACGCCTACTTCATCCATAGATACGAGTCGAATTGTATGGGACATCATGTAGGTCTTTACAAACATTTTTTGTGCAAAATGAGTTACCATTTACTGCCAGATGCATTAATACCTACGCAACCTAACCTAACCTAACCCACAGAACAAGGTCCCTCGCTTTTGTTACAAGATATTTAATGTGCATCACTATCACATGATATTCACACCCATCAAAAACCTAACTTAACCTGACATTATGTATGATAGCTAACCTAACCTTATGTACGGTTTTCAGTCATTGATATATACATTGCATAACAAATATCTCCACGTGTCTCTACATTTTGATCAATCCTTTGCAGTTTGATACACACATCCAATTCTGATCAAGTAAATCATCAAAACTTAATCTAACCTAACATATCCTATGTACGGTATTCAGTCAATGTTTTATACGATGCATAACACATATCTCCACTTGTCTCTACATTTTGATCTATCCTTTCCTGTTTTGATACGCACTTCCAATTTTGATCTAGCAATTTTATTCTGTTTTCATATATAATTCATCATTGTTTGAATGATATAGTTTTTTTTTTCATATGATTCTTAATTTTTTTTATACAATTTTAAATCAGTTTCACATGATATTCACACCCATCAGAAACCTAACCTAACCTAACCTGACCTTATGTATGATAGCTAACCTAACCTTATGTACGGTTTTCAGTCATTGATATATACATTGCATAACAAATATCTCCACATGTCTCTACATTTTGATCAAGCCTTTGCAGTTTGATACACACATCCAATTCTGATCTAGCAAATCATCAAAAACCTAACCTAACCTAACCTATCTTATGTACGGTATTCAGTTAATGTTTTATTCGATGCATAACACATATCTCCCCTTGTCTCTACATTTTGATCTATCCTTTCCAGTTGTGATACGAACTTCCAATTTTGATCTAGCAATTTTCACCTGTTTTTCATATATAATTCATCATTGTTTGAATGTTATAGCTTTTTTTCGTATGATTCTTGATTTTTTTAAACAATTCTAAATCAGTTTTACATGTTATTCACACCCATCAAAAACCGAACCTAACCAAACCTAACTTATATACGGTTTTCAGTCTTTGTTATATACATATGAACCCCTCCACACGATTTTTTATGCAACTTGCATCTAATTATTTCTACTTCACGGTCAATCTCGACTCATATATGTAACCAGAAAGGTCAGATTTTCAATCTTAGATGGTTTGAATGTTACAAGTAATTCATATTTGTTTCCATCATCATACAAACGGGCTTTTCCTCTCATACTTGGTTTATCACATTTTCTCCAGTATCTCCTGATATTTCATCCTTTGACGACTTGCACAGTTGATCTGCCTTTTTCTTTCCAATTTTTTTTTTCATACTCTTCACGATGATTGCGTTTTATATGTCTCCACACGTTACTCGTGGATTTATGTTTATTCCATTTTATTTATTTCTGGCAAAGTTTACAGACCCCCATCGCCCCATTACTTTCCAACAATCGAGGACCCAAGCTAGAACCCATCTTTCCACAACAGAATCCCGATATTGACTGAGTATATTCTTATAGGACTCTGATTTATATCTCACCATTCTGTCACACATATACAGCATTTACCCCGAGATAGGTTTATGGGTAGCGTTGCACCCCTTGAAATATATTCTCCTACCGAATTCAACAATTTCGATGTTACCTCCGACCGACGCAATGTATGCACTTTCATCGCTTAACCTTTCAGATTTAGGATATTATAAATAATTGATTCAGGATTTACGTACTTTTATTAGTATTTATTAGTATTAATTACAGATCTTGCTGACATCATCAATGACATCTAACTGTTTTTTTTATAATAGCATGGCTCGTACAGCCACCCATACCCAGCATCACGATGCTTGAGCTTCCTCTCAAAATCTTTCATATAATTCACCATATCTTTGTTGTGAATACCGAAGGCAGTTTCGTGCCCTTGAGTCCACAAATGTAATTCTTCTTCTTCTCGAACTCTAATTATTCGAAGCTTCTCAAATTCAATGTCATTTTGTTTTTCTGTAATTAGGAGTTCTTCTATACGTTCCAGGTTTTCTTTGATTCTTAGAAAAAAAACATTGCCCAACACCTCAGCTTCATTACAGTCATGATGATTTTCCACTCGGATCATATCAATTTCGAGAGTTGCTTTCTTATTTCCCATTAACTTTGTTACATATGACTGGAACCCGTCGGTGCCAGTTACCCGTCGATGCCAGTTATTTTTTTTCATTCTGAGATAACTGGTATTTTCAACATTAGTCAATATTTGTTCGATCCGACTCGTATCATCTTCGGAGATTTCTTCTTCTTAAACACGTAAATTAATTTTTGACACTTGATCATTCATTGTTGTCTATTTGAGGATGATCCGTTCGTCTCCGTATGTCATCCACGTAACACTGACTCCAATCACGTCATATAGCTTGCTCTTATAATGCGATTGCAGACTTTTTTTGTAAATCTTTAGGCCTATCATCACGCGCTTCGGCGGTCAATTATGAATGTATGTATGTATGTATGTACTTACGTATGTACGTTTATAGACTTC
>SDVV010035833.1:0-11014 GCA_016164225.1 Gammarus roeselii
GTGAGTAATCAAGAACCAATTAAAACATCGGCATAACCTCATGCCGATGACCCGCAGAGTTCTGTTCTCATTCTACTTCTTTGTGGCGCCAATAACCCTGGTCAAAGTCGGTCAGTAATCAAGAACCAATTAAAACATCGGCATAACCTCATGCCGATGACCCGTACAGTTCTGTTCTCCTTCTACTCCTTCGTGGCGCCAATAACCCTGGTCAACGTCGGTGAGTAATCAAGAACCAATTAAAACATCGGCATAACCTCATGCCGCTAACCTGCACAGTTCTGTTCTTCTTCTACTCCTTCATGACGCCAATAACCCTGGTCAACGTCAGTGAGTAATCAAGAACCAATAAAACATCGGCATAACCTCATGCCGATGACCCGCAGAGTTCTGTTCTCCTTCTACTCCTTCGTGGCGCCAATAACCCTGGTCAACGTCGGTCAGTAATCAAGAACCAATTAAAACATCGGCATAACCTCATGCCGATGACCCGCACAGTTCTGTTCTCCTTCTACTCCTTCGTGGCGCCAATAACCCTGGTCAACGTTGGTGAGTAATCATGAACCAATTAAAACATCGGCATAACCTCATGCCAATGACCCGCACAGTTCTGTTCTCCTTCAACTTCTTCGTGGCGCCAATAACCCTGGTCAACGTCAGTGAGTAATCAAGAACCAATTAAAACATCGGCATAACCTCATGCCGCTAACCTGCACAGTTCTGTTCTTCTTCTACTCCTTCATGACGCCAATAACCCTGGTCAACGTCAGTCAGTAATCAAGAACCTGCAAGCGGCCCTCCCAAGGCAATCATCATAAGTTGATCAATAATGTCACGCGTTGCGCTCCAATCTCGAGACTGACGATACCAGGCATCATATCAGGCTTGACCCTACACAACACTATCGCATGAGGTCAGAGATTTAATATGTAAGGGTAGGCCATGCATGGGTCGAGGCAAAGCCCTAAAAGTATATACCTGGTACATTATTCAATGTTCACGAGCTTGTCCAGAGTAATCGAAGCTTATAACTCATCTATTTTTAATATGCGGTCCGCCCAATACGATCCTATACAACTCTTAAGTTATATTGTTGTACCCATACACAGCCCCAGTAATCTGACGCCCCAGATATATGATTCCAAAAAGCTGTATTGATGTTTTCAAGCATATCTAGAGTAATAAGTCTGAAAAATATAATATTTTCAACATGTGGTCGACCCATTGACATGTGTGATCCCGAATCCTACGTATCATATGATCTCAGATTCTACGTACCATATGATCCCAAATTATACATACCATGTGATCCCTAGATCTGCACGCCAAATGATCCCAGATCTTACACACCATATGGTCCCAAATCCTACATCATATGATCCCACATCCTACGTACCAGATGATCCCTGATCCTATGTACCATATGATCCCAGATCCTACGTACCATATGATCCTAGATCCTACATTATATACCATAGGATCCCAGATCCTACGTACCATATGATCCCAGATCCTACATACCACATGATCCCAGATCCTACATACCACATGATCTCACATCCTGCGTACCATATGATCCCTGATCCTACATACCCATTTGATCGTCGGAAAAACTGACCGTCATGGCCTTGGGGCCCATCCTGAGCTTGAAGGCTGCGGTGCTCTGTATCTGTAACGAGGAGGCCGCCTGGTACTGCTCTGCCTTCTCCCTGGTGGCCAGGTCGTTCAGCTCGGAGAAGTCTACTACGAGTCGCCCCTGCGTCGAGAGGGCCTGGGCGAGCAGCAGTAACGTCACCGTCCACATCGCTGCACGAGGGGGAGAGGGAAAAGGGGGGGGTGTTATGGGTAAAAGGCATTGTAAGATCGTCGTACTTCCTGTGTTTCTAGTCGGAAATTACGGATGGGGTGTCGTCGGCTCATTGTCGGGCCACCGTAAACCGACGCTGTGACATTCTTAGTTTTCGACTGGGATAGACCAACCCATTCACGCGTCAATTGCTCCCAGGAAGGGGAGAGAGGGAGCCGCTGTGGTCATCGCGGAGCGGGGGGGAGGGGGGTACATATGATTTCAACTGGACTCCAGACCAATACATATTCTACTCAGTAAACTATTATACAATTTCTGCTATTAATGTTTATACGCAACAATGTTGTTTATAGCACGAAGAACAGTCATATAATTACACGGTTTCATAGTTGAAAAATTACTTATAGAACCAATGAAACAAATAAGAACAGTAGCCTAAAATCGTTCGTGCATGTTTGAAAGTCGAGGTTAAGAAGAACAACGAAGAGGTGTAATGTTTTGCTCGTCTTCGGCGTCGTCCTAACTTATGTACGAGTTGTCTAGTGCAAGATGCATGGGCTTTATCCGTCTCGGTCTGGAGTGTCAACAACACCTTGACGCTCGGCTTCACTGATGCCTACTCGTGCTCTTTGCATCCTAAAGGTATACAACGGTTTCAGGTGGCGGGTTTTCCGTCAGGTTACGTTGTTCTAGCGAGCGAAACGAACGAAATCAGACTTCAATGCAATGAGATTTTTTAGATTACGGGAGAACTGCACAGACACAGACGCTAGGCCAAATGCCTCGGAGGAAGGTGTGGCCGCTGGCGAGAAGCACCTCACACTCGTCTTATGTACTCAAACACATGCCAAGACTTAGCCTGAACCTTCCCAGAACACGTGACTCTACCCTATTATCAAACTTACTCACTATCCACGCCAGCCATGCCACTCAAACATTTCTTCTCGAAAACGTGAACCCTTCATCTCTCTTCCGCTTTCTCTCCTTCAACTACCCTTTCGTTGCAAACACACCAAATGTCCTCCATCTCATTTGTACCTCTCCTTCACTTTAAATTTTCTCCTCCGTTTCCACTAGTCCAGTCATCTCCACATGAGAGCCCAGCTACTTAAAACACCGAACTTCCTCCAATAGCTCTCTAATAAGGCGGACACTGATTAGGCTTGTATCGTCGTTTAAATCTCTGTATTTTATTTCACCCACATCATCTCGCAGCTTCCAACACAATTTATCCTCCAAATCTGCCACCAGTGCTGTGTCATCCGTTTACGGCATCTGACTCAACTTCTAACTTCGCCCATTAGCTCCTAACAACCTAAACCTCGAAAAACTGTAAGCGAGATAATTGTTTGTCTGCGTGATAATTACCTTATCAAAATTAACTTATGCGTGGGCAGGGAATGTGTGTATTTGCGAGTGAGTGAAACACAAATTATTTACTTCGATCTATCTTTATCAAAATTGCCATGCAGTGAACCGATTGCCTACCAACGAAGAACGCCCTCTAGTGCAACCTTGTTATTGCCAAAATTGACCTACAAATAGAAAGAAGGGTGGAGATGCCAACCTTGTAGTCGCCAATTTGGTAACTCTAAAAAAATCATATGAACGATCAGTAGGATTATTCAGTGTTCTTATTTAAAATTTGTTCAGCGAATTTCCTAATTACTGTAATTTTTTCAATAGATTTTGGTTGGATGTACCTCAGATATCTTTCGCTTCTTAAAATCTTACACCCTCCAAAAATGTTCAGACTAAGGCTCAAGAAGCGCATCATAGCACCATCCATTCTGAACGACGCAAGAACGAGCGGATGAAGAACTAGGTATAATAATAAGAAATGGTAACTTCCCCGATGAGAAGGTTTTGTCGCGGCCAGCAGCTCTTCCTGGATTGCACCCATGGAGGTGAGTATCACTTTCACTGAGAATGACCTACAGTGATGCCCGTAACCTGTGCCCACCTCAGACTTGCACACACAGGAAATGCCGATCCCTACCTGTTCGGAATAAACATTACTGCTTTCGTTGATACACGGGGCGACAAGCTTTGATCATCTTCCTGCATGAATGATGCAAGCTCGGTCGCCTTAATGGCCTCAAACACCATCCTCAGTTACTGCAAACGAGGGATTTGAGTATGCTCGTATGATGTTGGATGTTTTCTGTGTACCGCTATATTCATACACGGGACGACAAGCGTTGATAATTTTCCTACTAGAAGCATCGAGTTCGGTTCGGCACAATACACAGTTATTGCAAACGTTGGATTTAAGGATGATCGAGCGGAGTTGGTAATTCTCTGAAAAATTGTTTCATGCTAATAAACACTTTTCCGTAACCTCTTAGAGTAATATTTGAATAACATAAACTTGATCTTACTTTTTATTGTTGGTGCGTTTACTATGAGCTGTCATTTATATTAATTTCATCGGATATCTTCGGATATAGAATTTTTATAATATGTTTAGATGACACAATGTTACTTCCGACGATAGTGGGAACCATCGTTCCTTACAAAATGTGTCAAAAAAAATATGTAACACCACGTTTGAGTGCCTTGCTTGCACACCCTTCCCCCTTCTCCTCACTCCCCGTGACATCATCAGGGGAGAGGGGGTCATGGAGAGGCTCCCCTTTCCGTCACGTGCTCGAGCCTGTTCTATCAACAATAAAGAGTATCTTCAATACAGAATCATTGTTGAAAATCCAATCGCTGACTTTTCATTTACTAAAATGATGTGTTTCAATCATCGAAACCTAGGATGATGTATTCAAATCATCATTGACCGGGCCAATGCATGAGATAATATATCTTTAATTAACGTTTCCGCAACAAATTTACGAACTAATTTCCTCAACACGAATGTGGCCGCAGAGCTGAGTTCTCTTTTTATGGCTATGCCGTTCAGTTTGACAATGAAGACACGGAAACGGAAAAGAACGCCAGTATTCGAGTGGCGTCTCTTTTTCCCTCAGTGAGAGTGATCGAGTTGAGCGACTGGTTGGTTGCGCAAGCGGTTTGCAAGGCCATGCTCTGGTGGCTGGAGACGGCACTAACCGACTGCCAAACGCCACAACCTGTCAACTGCGAACTACCAACAACACTGAATGAATGTTAGATTCTCAGCAACTGACGGTCTGAATCCAGGTAACAGCAGCAAGACGCAGACCGCTGGATTATCAGAAGCAGGCTAATTCTGGTGACAGAAATGACGTGCCTGTGGTGCTGACAGCACTAGCAGCGTGAATGTACACAAGTGATCCATGCTTTGACTGGTACAACCTCATGTCAGGCAATATCGTGATACGGTGTGATCTGAGCAAGCGCCCCATCATAAAGGTTCAGCTGTTTATTTGATAATCGATCTTTTTACTCTTCTGCTTTACTGATGTCAAATCGTGCCCAAGCTGAATTTTTGGCTAATGCAGTTCATAACACAGCCTTGGTGTGACTGACCCGTTGTGTGAATGGACTCGTTAACCAAGTATCCCTTTTTACAAAGGAGGCAGGGGCCATACATAGACGCGGGAGGAGAAGAGCAGCAGGGTAATTGAATGGTGGCATAAACATTCCTGTTATGTTAAAATTGACTTTGAATTAAATAAATCTTATTGTAGGATGATATTATTGTGAAATAATATTTTTTAATACTCTGAATCAAGATGAAGGAAGCGTGAACGGCTGAAATGCTACTTGACTGGCTGCGGCCCCTGTTGCTTTATCCAGGCCGCTTTATCTTCAACCGTCTCTCGCCATCTTCACAGCCATATTTGCACTGTAAGTCATTTCCTCTATCGTGATTTCACGGCTCAGTAATCACGACTGCTCACGTCTTAGGCAAAACAATCACGAGCGGCAGGCAACACGAATCACCACATGGAAGAAGAATGTGTATCCTGGCTGCGGGTAGAGACGACCTAGAATGCTCGTATGGCGTGGGGCTTTTGTTTCGTAGTATTAAAAGAGGTGCTGAAGACGACGACGCCTGCAATAGTTATTAAGTGATGGAACTTCCTGCCTGCCACCTACAATGGACAATGTATACTAAATAGTAGCTAGTGAATAGAGCATCAGAGGACATAAAATGTCAGCCAATAATATAAATGATTGTGAACGAATTGATTTTTCTAAGCTACTTGTACATTAATATATCAAACTAGTGAAATGTTTCGGAACAGTTTTGATCCACAGAACACCAAATTGCAAATTTCCTGACTATTTTTGCCCTTCTACCTACAATCTCTTGAGGAGGCCATTGATTTACTTACCAGTGGAGGCAGAGATAAAGAACGCCTTCGCCATGTTTTGGTGGCCTGGGCGCTGATGGTTGGGGGCAGCTGTGGCTGAAACACCGCTCCTCGGACCCACAAGGGAAGAAATCGGCAGGCGAATAGAACACTAGTTGAAGTTTATGTTCTGTAGATGCACATCAGAAGGAAAAAATGAGTTAATTCAATAAATTGCTGTCATCGAAGAGTCACGGAAACTGGTCACATCTTGGAAGGCAATTATAGCGAATTATGTAACATAACTTCTACATATACTTCCGAACTGTATATTATGTCTGTCAATAATGAATGTATTTTTTATTATCAGTTGAATACTTTCAAAATAAAGTTGGTAATACTCGTTTCCACGCAGAAAGCTAATAACTTACCCCAGACGTCTTGCACGGTCGTAGCCAGCACCTGCTCAGTGTTGTTCTTGCGTACACTCGTTCCTGTGCATCGTTCAGTATTAAGAGTAAATCGATTGTGCCATGCCCTAAAACTATCGAACTGTGGGAATACAATTGATGAATGCGGGGCTGGTGAAATTCGGCATATGTGAGGACAGGTGGAAAATGAAACAAATGTGGAGGCAGGTGGCAAATGCGGAGGTAGACCTCAAAATACGAAGGTAAGTAGCAGATGCGGCTAATGTAAAGGCAGGTCAGGCGCGTGGCCAGAATTTCCCCGAAGAGGGACGAATTTTCATATTTTTATTGAAGGACCTTCAGTAGTTATGCTAAATGTTGAAACTGTCGAGCTTTTCCACATCTTGATCGTGACTAAAATTTTCCACAAAGATAACCATGGAATACTATGAAATTAATGGTATCATGTGGAACCATAATGACGATTCAGCCATCGTTCACGTTAATATAAGATCTCTGCCTGTTAACTTTGATGACATAAATGCTTTACTGGGTTTACTCAATAACAAATGTTATCGTATTTGCTTAACCGAGAGCTGGCTCACGAATTCTACATTAGACCTGTACACTTTTGGTCACTACCATTGGTATCATTTCTTATGCCTGGATAGCAAACGCGGCGGAGGTGTGATCATCTTCGTCCGCGATGAACACACTGTCGAAACCATACTGCCAATTTCTGTATCCTTGGCTCACGATGAATCACTGTTTTTCACAATCTACCATTATTCCAAGCCAATCCCTCTGGGTTCAATATAAAAGCTACCATTAGCTGCTAATACCATATACACTGGCTCGCTGTAAAAATTTAAGAGACTCAGTAACCCAGGTAACATTATTAATATTGTTGAATAATATTGTTATATGTGGTGACTTCAATCGGAACCTTCTAAATTCGGTCGATGCAGGTACCTCATATTTTACAAATTCTATGAATAGCCTCTCACTAAGTTTTTTAATCACTAAACTCACAAGGATGGTATATCCCGCGACATATACTCATATCTTGCTCTAATGAATGTATCTTTGGAAAACTTTTTTCAGACATCTGTCACCACCAATCTTTAGTTTTCATACTTAAAATATTTTTTGCAAGAAAACGGCCCAATGGCAATGTAAGAAATTCAATTTAAAAAATTCATCTGATAAATGATCAATGTGTTGCACCATCGCGATCTGATTTCAGCAGTTAAAATTGTAATATCAATAAACATAATCCTGATCCTGATGAAGCTATCAAAAATATCACTGAAGTTTCGTTTCAAACTTATCACAATTATTGTCCGATAAAACTATAACTTTGTCCCAAAGGAAAGAACAAAAACTGTGGATAACCTACAGCATTTTTATCGAATATCAGAAAACGAGAGGCCTATTTATGTCATGTAAGAAACAAAATCATGCAGGATTCATCTATCCTATTTAGAAATTATGTAACGAAGTAAAGAAAATGATCTAATTAGTAGTATTTTTTTATCAATTCAACAAGTTTAAAGATGACGTAGGAATTCTTGGAATTTAATTAACAACATTCTTCGTCCATCGGGTTCTATTAGGAGGATGACATCAAAAGTATTTTATTCAACTACATTATTTACGAATATCATGAAGGCTGAAATATGTTTGATAATTTATTTGTAACTGTTGGCAAAACAATAGCAGAATCCTATTGAGACATTGTTGTTGATAATCTACAATACATGAAGAGCAAATACTCTAACCCATTATGACTTCAACCAGTAACAACAAAGAATCAAAATGTTATTATAACTCTTAAGTACAGAGCACCCGATATTCACTCGCGGCCGGTATTAGTGCTAAAACCTGTAAGTGACATACGTTCCCCCGTACTCGTGTCAATACTAAATATGTCCGCCTCTATCGGCCACGAAGTAATGAGATGCTCCAGGAACGGCGATGCGAGCAGAATAAGTGTCCTCATAAATGGAGAGTTATTGGAGGGAGCTCAGTTTTTTATGTACATGGGCTCGCGTGTAGAAAAGGCTGAACTGGTGGAAACAGAGGCGAAGTAACGCGTGAAAGAGGGGTGTTATGGGTCCACTAAAAAGAGTAGTGAGCTGTAGGAGCTGAGACCTGAGGGGTGAGAGCAGAAGAGAAAAGAAGGTTGAATATTTTCGAGATGAAATGTTTGAGGAGTGGGGCTGTTGTGACGCTGAGAGACAGGATCAATAATGACGTAGTTCGAATTAGAACGGTATGGTGAAGAAGTTGTAGAACAGAGTGGATTCACGTGTTATGAGGTTCGGGCGCATGGTGAGGATGGATGAAGGAAGATTGGTGAAGAGAGTGATGATGACGAAGATGAGGGGACGTAGGCCTAAAGGAGACCGAAGTTCTGGTGGATGGATGGCATGCAGCAGGCGTAAGGAAGGATAGACAGCAGGGTGGAGCTAGCAAGAGAGCTGCCAATGGATAGGCGTGAGTGCAGAATGGTTGTTAATGAACGAGTTTTGATGTTGCCAAGTGTGCTTTCTCGACCTTGGCGTCGAGTTGAGAAACGGGAGGCTCGTTGGCAAAGAGGTCAGGTCACTGTGATGCGGTAGGGGTAAACCAGTTGTACTGTCAGGCCCTGCTGCTGACTCAGAGTGTGTTGCGCGGTGTCTACCGGCCGGCCTTTTTATGCGTAAAAGGGCCAAGTTTGTTTGAGTGTGAGTGTCTGAGAGGAGTGTGAGGTGCGCCTTGCTGTCGGCCACCCCTTTCCTTGTGGTATTCAACCTTGTGTCTTTTGCTGTTTCCGCACCGGCAACTTTCCACAATCGCTTAAAATTTAAAGTTGTTCCTGTTCCCAAAAACAATGATGGAACAAATATCAATACTTTTCTATCTCCATACTTTCACTATTCAGTAAAGTATTTGAGAAGGTATCATTCAAAGAACTGTATGCCCAAGATACACGTAATATACTATTTGAGGGTTAAGATGGATTTTGAAGTGGGAAATCCACTGTTCAAACAATAATCGATAAGCTTTGTTTATTGTACGCAAATTTATCACCGGATAAAATTGCATTGACTATGTTCTTCGATTTTAGCAAAACACTTGGTTGTGTAGACCATTCCAGCTTGCGAAGGGGTTCATCTGTTGAGTGGTGTTAGTCTTATCTATGTAATAGTAAACAGTTTACTGTAGTCAATGACATCAAATCAAACCAACTGATGATTATACATGGCGTCCCTCAAGGTTCCATGCTTGGACGGCATCTGTTTTCAATATTTCTGTAATTACCTATCAAATGCATCTCAATTTTTCGTATCTATCTAACTGTCACGTTTACGAAGTCTTATAATACTATAGCGGATAAAATAAACAGTGAACATATTTTATGTAACAATTGCCTCAACGCAAAAACAAAATGTATTTATGTTTATAAAACCATCAAATCGCTTTCACGCAGGCGTAATATAAACTGTTATCTGATAGAGATAGGATTTTCTTCAATATGTGAAGCAGAAATAACACGTTTCTGGGCATGTATCTTGACAGGTATTTAACATTATAAGGAAACGACTGCGTTTCAAACAAACTCTCAAAATCCATGGGAATTTTGTACAAGCAAAAACATTTTCCTCCAACATATTAAATCTGAGCAGCTTGGCTAAAATTAAACTTTTAAAATGGAACATAAAGCACTCGCATGCCTACGCTAAATAAATAACCAATTATATTTTGTGTATGCCTTTTCTTTTTCATACGACATCCACGCCTCCGATTCCTTCTTCCCATCCCAATTCATTAGTAAAGAAAATGATCGTATTAACACGGAACAAATAAAATTCGCCATTATATAACAGTTTCAAAATTTCCAAAACTGTCCTAAGGAATTTGTTGTGTTTTAATTGTTCCCGTTGTTTTGCAGTTGGTTCAGACGAACACGGCTTGGCTTTTATCAACAAAATATTAACAGAGTTAATATATTAGTGTCGTAAAAATCCCACATTGCCAGTTAATTTAGAGCACAACTCGTGTTATTCGAGCAAAATAGTACACAGTTAAAAAAAAAAAATAACGGACACATTTTAATTTTACGCGTTATTTAGAAAAAATATTGACTCATGAGACGTGAGTTAAGTAAAGTACCAAATACATTGTTCTGTATTTTTTTTTCGATGATTTTATAATTAATTTAAACTTGATAAAACCATTTAAATACTGACAATCCGTGCAGTACTGACATTAACTAGCAGAAAGTCGCAAATCCTGAAATCCCCCAGTGGCACAGGGATAACGTGTTCCTCTAGGATGCCTGAAATCCCCCAGTGGCACAGGGGAAACGTGTTCCTCTAGGATGCCTGAAATCCCCCAGTGGCACAGGGATAACGTGTTCCTCTAGGATGCCTGAAATCCCCCAGTGGCACAGGGAAACGTGTTCCTCTAGGAAGCCTGAAATCCCCCAGTGGCACAGGGGAAACGTGTTTCTCTAGGATGCCTGAAATCCCCCAGTGGCACAGGGGAAACGTGTTCCTCTAGGATGCCTGAAATCCCCCAGT
>SDVV010035834.1:0-11014 GCA_016164225.1 Gammarus roeselii
GACTCCAACCGCAACGCGTCACAAGGTTTTATAGCAACGCAGTCCAGGTCAAACCCAGAAACTGCATATGGTCCGTGCACGCGCGAGCGAGCACAGACTGAAGAAAAAATACCAACTCACGAAGTCAGAAACACGAACTCTTGCACAAATACTCCAGTGTTATAATATTGTGAGACATGAACAAGAAAGAGCAGGTTCGTCACGGGCAGAAAAACTGCTCAGATTATTGATTTCGCACTGATTGTTCAAGGGGATAGGGTGGGGGGGGGGGGCATTGGTCTCTTGGGTCGGCTAAGAGCCAGATGAATCCCGGAGGGTGACCCATGTCCCCCGGGTCTTCCCGAGCTCCTCGAGTCCCCCGAGACCCCTCGCCTCAGCTCATCTCGGTTTGCCTCGAATCATTTCGGCCAGTTTCGGCTCGTCGCGCCCAATTCGACTCGCCTCAACAGGTTTCGACTGATCTCGACGCACCTCAACCAGCCTCGGCACGACCCTCGCCCCTTGCGCCAGCAATCTGAGGACTGTAATGGTTAATTGTTCAACTCGAGCATCTCACATAAACGTTTTTCTCGGAATGGGTTCTCCAGCGCTGCAAGGGGGGAACAGAGGTTCCAGGATTCAGAGGGGCCTCTATAGGGTCCCACAGTTTCTCAAAAGGCTCCCCAAGGGTCTCAAGGGTGTCCCTAAGGGCCCCAGAAAGATCCAAGTGGACCACCCCAAATCCACCTGGTCTCCCAAGTCCCCCGGGTTCCCGAAACCCCGGGTCCCCGAGTCCCGCGGATCCCACGAGGACCTCCTCTTCCTGGGTCACCTTGTCTCAACCAACCTCGATGCATATAATAAAAATAACCAATGCAAAATTTATCACCATGAAAAACGGGCAGATAAATATAATAGAGCCCAAGGAAGAAGAAATAATAAAATACTAAAATAAAGTGTTAAAGATCTATAAAATGAATAATCATCCATCCACCCCAAAAGAACTTGAGTTACGTGATTTTACCCATGTTGCTTGACAGACTTCGGTAATTCCGTAGTTTTCAGCTAGACCTTCAGCGAAAGCACAGAGGTCTATTGTAGGCGTGTAACGGGATGTGTATGTAATCAGTTTGGTATCGTTGAAGGACTGATGCAATTCAACTGTGACATTGAGTTTATTGAAGAGGTAATCTCTTGTATAGAGTTTCTTTGCTCACGTTCTGTGACGTAGGCCAGATATTTCTTTCCCTGTCGTTTTATTCCACTTTCGTTGAACGTTAGGAGGAAGTGGGTGGGAAATGTTGCCACTTTCTTCTCCCGGGCAGGAGAGTCATTTTAGGAAGAGCGCGAAGAGGCAACAGCCTCTCGTCGCCCGACCCCGTGATCCATCTGGTATTGGAGGATCGCTCTCTCCCTCTCCTCCTCTAGAGTCTGTGTCCGGTTGGCTGTCAGTCGACTCTGCAATAAAAAAAAAAGAGTGCCGTTCTTCGGATTGGCATGACTGGGGATCTTCCAGTTGGTCGTGGTCATCCTGGGAGCAGTATGAGCATCTTGGCTTACTGTTACAGCTTCCTCTCGTGTGTCCGTATTTCTGGCATTCACAACATCGCATCGGGAATCTCTCAAATGGCATAACCTTGGTTTTGGTGGCGCAGAAGGGTATGTCCAGATATTTAGGTGGAGTAGAACCGTTGAATTTTAGTACCAGGGCGGAGGTAGTCTCTCTTCTAGGTGTGATCTTCGGTGCAACCTGTGCTTCGACAACGCAGTCCCCATATTAAACTAGTTCAGTGATGTACTCCTCGATTTCCTCTTTCGGGATATCTTCAGCTTAGATCAAACCTGATTCTTTTGAGAAAGTCTGGTGTGGCACTATTTTGCATGGCTTTCCACAGGCTGTTTTCCGAGAGAATCTTGTCACTTCTAAGTTTTGTGTCAACTCTGATGGCAAAACATTCGTCGCCGCTGGTGGTGGTGACGCTCAGGACTGGGCGGCCCGTGAAAGAGCCTAGCTCTTTTTGCCGAGTGTATGGACAAATATCCGGTCTGTCGTTGGCGTCGAACTTGATCTTCATGTGTTCTGGAAAGGTATGACTATTGTTGAACAAGTTGTGTTCATTGAATGGCGTGTATTGCTTCCTCCTTGCAGCCTTTGGAACTCTGTTGGGATTTTGGTAGTGGTAGTTGTAGCTTCCATGTTCCACCGGAGTCCCAACGCGACGTTTATGCAAACTCTCCCGTAGAGCGGTTTGGGATTTTGGCAAGGTTTAGAGTTGTCGAAGTTGTCGTCAGAAGTAGAGGTACTTGTTAAAGTTGCTGGTTCTTTAGTTGGTTGTTTTTATACTAGTTCGTGGATATGGAGGAAATGGTCTTGACATGACCCTCGAGTCTCGTTAGACGGTCGTCAATTGGGCCAGGTTCTGCGGCAAAAACTTCTGCTTCCTGTTCAGAGAGGCCGGTCTCTTGGCTCCGCAGATTTAACATTTCCCATACGTTCTTGGTCAACTCGTCGATGGGCCGTCCCTCCGGTCGTCTTCCGCCTAGGCGGCGCCGGTCATCTTGGCAAGGCTGATTTTCTTGGCCGTTGGAATCTTGGTCTTCGGTGCTCTGGAGGGGATGCTGGTCCCTCCTAAATTGAGTTTCTGTCAACTTCATATCGGTCCCCTGGCTCGGGCCAGGGAGCAGAGAGTTAACTTCAGAGGCCTCTTGACCGGCTCAACAGAGTTTACTCTAATTTAAATCATTTTAAACAATGCAAGCAAACGTTCGGTTCAATGCCCAAGCACAAACTAGGGACCAGCCTGTACTATGTAGGGGGTTCAGGGTTCAGGGACCAGCCTGTACGAACGTCGTTAATTCGTCTCTATTACGCATTTGCAGGAAGCGAGAAACTAATCCCAGGTCAACTGGCGGGCGCTAGAGCATCCCTACGGCTAAGCTACATGGGCAGAAAAAACGTGCTGATGTGCCACCGGCACCAGCGGACATCTGTCATCACTAGCAGCTCTGATTACAACAGACTTTCATCGGCAAGATGATGGGCGATTTATTATACAATGGAACAATTTCCAAAACCCGTTCCAAAAATAAGTTGCTAAAACTACAAAATTATAAACCTTACAAGTAAAGACAATGACATTAGGGGAATCTTTTAATATAAAATAGTAAACTAGCACATGCAAAGTTGCTGCAAGACAGGTAAATTTGGCTCGTTAGAGAGGCATCACCATGCCAGTAACGTTGGAGATCCAAGGCATGAAGTGCGCCACGGACGTGTGAGGGCGGTAGTCATTCTTGCACGCGAGACGAGGGTTGGACAGGCCGCGAAGAGTGAATCGTTGGGTGCCCATCAGCAAGTCTCCATCAGCCTGGAAATTATTCGAAGGATTGCAGTCTCACCAGCAAGGGAAAACTACACGCGAAAACGTTGCGTTCACAAGAGACAACAGGATTTTCAAAGTCAAATGGAATAGTTGCTACAACGAACAAAATTTTCACTAGTATTTATAATGTTTTTCTAGTATCTCATACAGAGATGAAACTGTAAAAATAAAGTTTTGTAGGCTGGTGGCAGAGGCTGGTAGTGTGCGAGAAAAAGTATCGTTGCAGAATTTGTATTTGCTTCCATGTTCCACTGGATTCCCTATGCGAAGTTAATGCAGACTCCCCCGTAGGGATCGTTGTAGAAGTACCTTTGATTTGAATTAGGGTCGGCCTTAGTAGACTAGAAAAATCATGTGTGCCAGGCACAAATACGGCCTGAAGGAGAGGCCGGGAATCTGCGGCAAGATGTGTAGTGAAGGAAGGGTCTAACTAAGAAGTGTATATTAGGTATCTTCGAGGAAAGATTGTGCCTCAAGGAAGTAGGAGTTCCAACTGTACAGCATGGGGAGGAGGTGAAAAGGGAGAAGGTGAAAAGGAAGGAGGTAAAAAGGAAGATTGGACGAAAGCAAGCAGATTGTGATCGCAGACATCTATGAGAAAGCCTGAGTGGCGCATGGATTTGATTAGTACGAATCGAGTGCGGATCTAAACCGGGAGAGCAGCCGATTGCAAATAGTTGTAGTACAAATGAAACAAAGAGACATAGGCGAGAACGATGTGCTGACGATGAGAGGCGAATTTCAAAGAAAAATGAGATTGAGAGTTCGACGTGGTAAACGGAAGATTGTTGGGTGTAAAGGAAAGTAGGGCACGAGTAGGAGTGTTGCTGTCAAGTGATCGGTTAGCTATTCTGGTTACAGAGTTGAAGAAAGTGACCTCAAGATAGACGTAACTGAAAGCAAAAGTAGAAAATAGAAGACTATCGAGTCTGAGAGTGCTTACGGATCTGGTCGCGAGAATGGAGGAGGAGAGCAATTTTGGACACAAGCGAGTATAGAGAGTTGGACGAGCACCTAATGATAGTTTACTCCACGTGGAAACCAAAGCAGAGATGTTCCAGCAGGCGTTGAAGGAGGGGTAAGAGTGTGAGGAGTAGTTTTAGTAGTTTCTTCTTTTTTCCACCGGAGTCCCAACGTAAGTTGATGCAGACTCCCCCGCGGGGCGGTTTAAGAGTGGCGAAGTAGGTGCAGCGTAGATTCAGAGTAGGTGCAACACAGTCACAGAATTAGTCTAACAAAAGAATAGAAAGTAAATTTGACATGGGTACTCAGTAAATTTGACGCGGCTACAAAAACAGTTCGACAGATACAACTTAAATTCAACGTATTTACGGAGTAACTCTAACGCGGGTACTGAGTAGGCCTAGCGCGAATACAAAGTATACTTAACACAGATACAAAGTGAATTTAACATAGCATATATGCAGAGCAGGCTCATTTCAGAAGCAGTAGGTTTTGCGTTGAGTGGTAGCAGCCCCCTCCATTATCCGCTGGAGCTCCAGCGTGTAATCACCGAGGGCTCCTCCTCATGGCACGACAATCCGGTGATTTTGCACAGCTTCGTGCGCGAAGTTGAAGTGAAAATTCTCAATTAGTACGCAGGGAGGACAGCGAGTTCAGGATCAGAGCTGATTTAGATCTCGCTACCACTACACTAACTCGTAGAGGCCCGTGTGTTTTCCGGAAGAGATTTTTTTTTTCGGTGTTCCGTTTCTGTGAGCAGGCGTTGCAGTTTGCGTGGAGGATCAAGAAGGCTCGTCGGGCTGCTGCGAGTGCGTGACAATCTACGAGGCGTTTCACGCTGATAGCCATTTGGTGGCAACAGGGCATGGCGGTGCGTTCAGTCCCATATTCACGTCTATTAGGTGGTTTCGGGTTATCCACGTGTGTCCGGTGCATGGACTATTAATGAACACTTGGTCTATTAGAAAAACCTGGCGTCTCATTCACCCACAGATGGGTAAACTGCAAGCATCTTTTGTCCACTTAGTTGCAGGAGTCGTTCCATCGTGATGTTGTACGTGAGTTGACGACTGGGAACCAATCTCGGTAATGTATGGAGATAATTGGTCCTGCTGGGTTGACACCCGTTTAGCGAGAAGATCTGCGCGTTCGTTTCTTTTTATTCCCGCGTGTCCAGGGATCCAACAGAACTCGACCGCCTGGCTCGCCTAGGACATTGTGAATAGGTCGTGTTTCATTTTTCTAAGGGCAGGGTGATCAAAGAGCTGAGTTTGCAGCTGGGTGAGAACACAAGACTATTTGAAAATATACCCCTTTTGGGGTGGCGGTCGCTTTTGATAATGGCGTGTAGAATCTCGTGGGGTAGGGTGGCCGAACGAGAGCTCCTTTTGTCTATGGCGGCGGCTCCCTCTCAGTCCAGTCTTTTCGTGCCGTCAGTGTTTATATGCCGGTGCTCAGAGTACTGTTCATTGAGTAGTCGTGAGAATTCTCGACGATACGTGTTGGTTGGGGTTGTTACTTTGGGGTACGTCTGCAGATCTAGGTTGACCAGTGGTGGGCTCATCATCCTCATTGGAGCCTTGATTAGAAGAATTCGTTAGGAGAATGAAGGCTTGATTGCTTTGCGTCTGATGTTCAGCAAAATCCGCAAGTTATCCAAGCGTAGGGAGAAGGGTGGACATATGTTCTTCTTAGCCTCAAAGAGGAGTTAATCAGTAGTGTTGGTGACGTCACAGAGTGCTGGGCTATTGATGTAGCTCCTTGTCTTGATATAGTACTGTAGTGAGAGTTAGTCTCTCCGGAGAGGAAGAGAGAGCTCGTTAGCAAGCACGTTCAGAGATTCGATGGGTGTGGAACGGAACGCACCGGTTGTGATACGCAGGGCGTTATTTACTATGATGGAGAGATTCAAGAGTGTTTTTTGCTGCTGGACCGTGAACAATTGCTCCACAGTCAATGCGCGAGCGTATCAATGTTCTGAATAACGTCATGCCGGTGTCTGTATAGACTCCGAATTACAAGGATATTATCGAGAGGATACGTCCGGTTGCTTTTGTGCAGAGAGTCTCCAGGGCTGCATTATGAGGTTGCCATGTGAGTTTAGGGTCCCACACTAAACAGGGGAATTTTATCGATTCCTCGTATACTAGCAAAGTGTTGTTAAGCTTAGGGGCTGGTTTAAGGTGGAAGCCGGGCACTAGAGTACAGTGCATGCTTTTCGTTTTGGGGGGCGAGAATCCGAATCAGCTTAGGGAGGTCCAGTTTCAGACTAGATTTAGACATTACTGGAGTTCCTGTTGAATTGTTAAGAGGCTAGGGTGCCTGTAGCTTATTTGTAAGTTTTCCACGTATAGTGATGACGGCCATCTTCAGTCGCCCGGTAGAACTTCTGCTATCTGGTCGATTTTGAGTACAGAGTGTCACTGAGGACGCTACCTTGGGGGACGCCTTTTTCTTGCGGATAGGATGGTGATAATGTGTCGCCGACCTTAACCCGGTAGGTGCGGCTTTGCAGGAATTGGTGGATATAACGTGGTAAGTGGCCACTCAGATCTATGCGGTGGAGATCCTTCATGATGCCATACTTCCAGGTAGTATCTTATGCTTTTTCCACGTCTAAAAAAATGGAAACCAAGTGTTCTCCTCTGACAAATGCCTGTCTATTGTCAGATTCCAGTCTTACAAGGTAGTCCGTCATGGAGCGGCGCTTGCGGCTGCCACACTGGATGCTGTTCAGGCCTGTATGCATATCAAGGTAGTAGACATGGCGCGTATAAGTTATTCTCTTCATGGTCTTGCCGAGACCGCTGGAAGGAGCGATGGGGCGGTAGTTATGTGGGTCGTCGTGGAATTTCCCGCGTTTGTGTATTGAGATAATTGTAGATTCCCGTCCTTGGTCGGGAACAATAAGTTGCGTTCAGAGTGTTGAACACTCAATAAGTGCTCAAAGGCACCATCTGGGAGATTTTTGATCATGTCGATTTGTACCCGGTCTGGCCCAGATGAAGTTTCACGTGTATGGTCTATGGCGCTCTGTATTTCGTGTAGGGATAAAGATTTATTGAAGGCCTCTTCGTTTCTAGAAGTTAAGTCATGACATTCACTTCTTCGCAAGTCCTTTTCTTGTTGGAAAGCAGCCGTGTAGTTAAATGATTGCGAAATCTGACGAAGTCTGAGCTAGTTCATTTGCGATTTCCGTGTGGGAAGAATAAGTTCTGTCTCCGTCTGAAAGGATGTTAATAGGTCTTTCGAGTTTTCCCTGGATAAGTCTGATTTTTCTCACAAATGGGAGAGAGGGGCGTTTCGATTAATTGTGTTTACTAACAGAGTTCAGATTTCCCGTTTCTTCTCCACTCATAAGTTTTTCGATACACAGCAGATGCCCATGTCCACGCTACTCTGTTCCTGGGGGACCGTGCGCGTCGGTAGGCATGGTATAGCCTCCACGCTCATCACATGCTTCTTGCACCTCTCGGCACCATGGTTTCGGAAAGGAGGTTAAAGGGGGCATATTGGGGAACGCTTCCCTCGGCTGCAGCTTGAAACTTTTCGTATAGTTGGGCGACGATTTCGTGCTCAGATATGTTTTCGGGGATGTTGTCCATATCACTCCACGCGATGTGTGCCGAGTATTCCACCCAGCTGGCTTTCCGGTAGTTGAATCGAAGTTCTTGTGAAGCAGGGATCCTAGGTTGGTTGGCGAAAAGCGATACGATGCCTGGGTTATGGTCGCTGTCATGTGTTGAAGGCAAAACTCTTCGAACGTGTTGGGTGCCCGACTGGGGGGATCATGTGGATAAATCGATGGCTGTTTCACTTTCGGGGATGATTCGGTTGGGTTGTCTGTCGTTCAGAAGGACCAGGTCGAGAGTGTTTATGGTGTTAGCCAACATCGTCCCCTGGGGTCTTCTCACGCATCCCAAGTGTCATGGTTGCTGTTGAAGTCTCCAGGGAGAAGTATTAGCGCGGGCAGTTGGTTTAGCAATTCGGTCATTAGTGCTTCCGAGAGGTCGTTGCTTCGTGACTAGTAGATGGATACCACTGGTATTGGCCATGAGACTTATCTTTATAGCGATAGCTCAGAGTTCTGTCCTCGGGGAAAGAAGGAAGTTAGTGACGCTTTGGCGGATCATCAGTGCCACTCCGCCGTGAGCCGTCACGTTTGTGTGGCCTTCGCGGCGGTGTATGATATATTGGGAGATTCTGAAGGGGGTGGTCTCTCGGAGTTTGACCTCTTTGAGGCCTATCACCAAAGGTTTATGGGTAGCAATTGAGGATACAAATTAGTCTTTTTTTGTTTCAGAGTTATTGGCAGTTCCACCGAAGTATTTAGGTGTTCATTTTGAAGGCAGTTTACACTCGGACCTTCATGATCTAGAGTGGTCGCGTGATTTGCTGAAGCTTTTGTGGTGTTCGCGTGTTTTTGAGTTAGCTCAGGGGTTTGGGTTGAGAGTGTTCACGAAAGTGTCCGCCATCGGTGGAAGGTGTTCTACTGCGATTGTTGCGGTCGCGGCTGCAAGTGCTTTAAAGGTAGGACGTTTGTTTGAGCTCTTAGTCTTCATTGTGAGCGATCGCGCTTTTCTTTGGCATTAGCCTTCTTGATCCGCGTAAGTGGTTGTGTGGAGTGAGCTATTTGGGCCAGGCAAGACGACTGGTTGTTCAGAGGTTTTGCGTACGAGTTTTTCGAGAAATCTCAGTCGTCCAGGCCGCGATCGCTCTCGCTGTTGGCGTGTTCATTAATCGGGTTAGTTAACGGGTGGTAGTGTCCTTCAGTGGCATACCACGAATAGAGCCGCATCTGAGACAGGTGGAGGTAGTTTTGGATTATCGCCTGGCGGGCAGTTATTTGAGAGTTGTTACCGATCTTTTTGCTCAGTGGCGCCTGGGTATCGGAAGCTTCTTCATCTCTTTGCCTTTTCGTCTATATATAGTAGCGAGCCTTGCTGCGTTGTCAACTGCGGGAGATGTATTCATCTCTACGTCCTCCTGGGCAACGCATAAATTATTTTTAGGACTGTGCATCTTAGGTGCAGATGCGGTTGCTGGGCTGGGTGAGGAAGCACTGCAGTCAGGTAGGAGTGTTGGAGTCCTGTTACGATGTTGTCCTGATGATGTGTGGATGTCGTCGTGAGAGTTGATTGAATTGACTGCTTTGGCATAATTGAGGCGGTTTGTGTTATCGTCTTTCCAGATTGGGATAGCTTTGTTTCAGAGTAACTCTGCGTTCGTTTTGTGTGGTCATTTCTTTTTGGTCCATGGGTACTGGGCAGATGCGGTCGCAGTGGTAGCATTATGGGCAGATGGCTGTGCAGTCTTCTCTGTCTTCCTCGCAGGCGCACTTCCTACAACGTTGGGATGTATGCGGTTGGCAGTATGCCATGACGTGGCAGTATTCAAAGCATTTTTTCCTTGTTCACTCGGGATTTTTATGAATTCCTTTGCATCGTATCTATTTATCATTTGCTTCTATGTTCCACCGGAGTCCCAACGCGAAGTTAATGCAGACTCCCCCGTAGGGCGGTCGAAGAGTTGTGAATTAGGTGACTCTTAGAGTAAGAGTTTAAGAGCAGTTTAAACGCAGTCGCAGCAGGTTTAAACGTAGCTGGGGTTGGTCTAAAAGAGTATCAGTAACAAAGTAACACAATAAATTTGACACAGGCACCAAGCAAATTTGGCGCGGCTACAAAGAAAGTTTAACATGAAAATAAATTTAACAATTTTAAAGGAGTAACTCTAGCGCAGGTACAGAGTAGGCCTAGTACATACAAATCGTATTAAACAATGGATATCAAGCGAGTCAACCCTAAAAGATATGAAGAGCAGGTTTATTTCAGTCACGGTTAGTCTTGTGTAAAGGAGTGGTAGCGGCTCCCTTCGTTCTCCGCCGGAGCTCCAACGTGTAGTCACAGAGGGCTTCTTCTTGTGGCACGACGGTCCGGTGATATTGCACAGCTTTGTGCACGAAGTCAAAGCAAGAATTTTCAATTGATGCGCAGGGAGGACAGAGAGTTTGGGGTCTGAGATGATTCAGATCTAGCAACTTCTACACTACCTCGTAGAGGCCAGTGTGTTTTCCAAAAGCGATCATTTTTTTCCGGTGTTCTGTTTCTGTAAGCAGGCGTTGTAGGTTGCACGGGGGGCTCAAGAAGGCTCGTCGGGCTGCTGCGAGTGCATCGCTATCTGCTAGCAAGTGCTTCACGCTTACTGCCATTTGGTGGCAACAAGGGCATGGTGTGCGTTCGGTCCCATGTCTACGTCCATTAAGTGGTTGTGAGTTATCCACGTGTGTCCCGTGCATTGAGGGTTGATGAACACTTGGTCTCTCCTATTAGAAAGCCTGGTGTCCCACACTCCCACGGATGGTTTGACTGCAAGCATCTTTTGTCCACTTTGTTGCCAAGTGTCATTCCATTGTGTTGTTATGCGTGAGTTGATGACTGGGAACCAGTCTCGGTAATGTATAGAGATGAATTGTTCCTGCTGGGTAGACATCCGTTTAGCGAGGAAATCTGCGCGTTCGTTTCCTCTTATTCTTGCGTGTCCAGGGATCCAGCAGAACTCTACCGCCTGGCTCGCCTCTGACATTGTGAATAGGTCGTGTTGCATTTTTCTAAGGGCAGGGTGATCAAGGTGCAGAGTTTTCAGCTGGGTGAAGACACTTAGACTATCTGAAAATATAACAGTTTTAG
>SDVV010035835.1:0-11014 GCA_016164225.1 Gammarus roeselii
CGACCGACTCGACCGACTCGACCGACTCGACCGACTCGACCGACTCGACCGACTCGACCGACTCGACCGACTCGACCGACTCGACCGACTCGACCGACTCGACCGACTCGACCGACTCGACCGACTCGACTGACTCGACCGACTTTGACTGGCTTTGACTGACTTTGACTGGCTTTGACTGACTTTGACTGACTTTGACTGGCTTTGACTGACTTTGACTGACTTGATTGACCCTGACTGACCTGGGGTAACTTGTACCAACCTCCACTGACCGCTATGCTATTTCTAATTTGTTTTAGTGAAAGATTCTGACCATATTCGACGAGAATAATTCAAGCAGGTCTGCTTGCATTAATTACGTCAATGTTACTACATTTACAACATCGCATTATGAAAAGGGTTCTGCAAGATGACAACTATGGTCATCGACACACCTCAACAGCATGGATTGGTAAAATGCCCCGGAATTAGGGTCATTGCAACACGCTTCCTAATTAGGGCTGGGAAAAATGTCCCGGAATATCAAATTTTTCCTGTAATATTTGAAGTGTAGCTGAACGATACAAAGTAGATATTATTTTTTATAACAATGATGTATTCTCATTTTGAAGACGGTCCCGTCATGTTGGGTGGGACCATAGCAGATCATACTATTAGTGGCAAAAGGTTGTTCGTGTCACTAATTATTCACATATTTCAAAATAAATTGGCCCAACAACATGTCTTATATAAAAAATGTACATACAATCTTTCCACATCCGAAACATTGTTGACAGCTATCAAACAGGCCTAAAAAATAGTCATTGAATTCAGGAAGATATGTCCAAATACCACATAGCTGCCAAGACTCGGAACTCCTCTAGATGTCTGTTCATTTTCGTAGCCCCATCTGGTGGCGCCTGGTGATTGTTTGAATTAGTTCACTAGGAATGTATGAGACCTGTTCAGAAGATGTACAAGGTCATTCACTACAGTATTTCTCTGGCTGGAAACACTGTGGCGCCTCTCGTGGCATATACTTACCTAAGGCGCAGTTTCGTGGAAACTGCGCCTTAGGTAAGTATATCCTTTATATTTGCTTTTGCATCAATGCTGGTGACTACAATGAGAAAACCCAACGAAATCAATTTGGTTTACATTTACTTAGATTCCTTTATCGAGGGAAAATAACAATCATAGTAATAGGGAGGGTGATATGAAGGTCGCCTCAACTTTTGTATGTATTGATTCTTACTCAGTACATGCGACTGTTCCATGTCACCAATTTACCCTCACAAACGTACGAAATAATATTTTCCGATCACTCTTTGGCATCAGTACTGCCACAGCTTATCCTCCAAATCGCGGGCCGCTGGAGCTTCGCTTTTTGAACGGTTTCCTGAAATCAGATCCTCACGTATGAATATAATGCAATCATCCACTAGTTAATACTGATAAGGCTTCCATGTAGAGGAGACATCGACGTTCGCGTTGCCATGACGATTCGTTCGCCGGATCAAATAGGAATTAATATCCTTGGTTCAGGAATGGACGGGCTGCCTCAGTTTGCCGGTCGCCAACGAGTAATTGGCAGGGATTGACGTTGATTGATCAATGGTGCAGCTGACCTTGTACAACAGTAATGCTAACAACAACAACAACAGGCGGGAGACCTTGATGGAAGGAGCTTAAACTAAGACGTGAGAACAGGAAGATTGAGCTTGGTGTTCTTGCAGCGGCCGTGCCGGGAGTAAAGATAGGGAACTGTAGTGGTCGCGCTTCTCTGCGTGCTGAGACTATAGATAGGGTACTGATGTGGTCGCGCTTCTCTGTGTGCTGAGACTAAAGAGAGGGTACTGATGTGGTCGCGCTTCTCTGCGTGCTGAGACTACAGATAGGGAACTGTAGTGGTCGCGCTTCTCTGCGTGCTGAGACGAAAGATAGGGAACTGTAGTGGTCGCGCTTTTCTGCGTGCTGAGACTAAAGATAGGGAACTGTAGTGGTCGCGCTTCTCTGCGTGCTGAGACTAAAGAGAGGGTACTGATGTGGTCGCGCTTCTCTGCGTGCTGAGACTAAAGATAGGGTACTATAGTAGTCGCTTCTCTGCGTGTTGAGACTATAGATAGGGTACTGTAGTGGTCGCGCTGCTCTGCGTGCTGAGACGAAAGATAGGGTACTATAGTAGTCGCTTCTCTGCGTGCTGATACTTAAGATAGGGTACTGTAGTGGTCGTGCTTTTCTGCGTGCTGAGACGAAAGATAGGGTACTATAGTAGTCGCTTCTCTGCGTGCTGATACTTGAGATGGGTACTGTAGTGGTTGCTTCTCTGCGTGCTGAGACTGAAGATAGGGCACTATAGTAGTCGCTTCTCTGCGTGCTGAGACTAAAGATAGGGTACTGTAGTGGTCGCGCTTCTCTGCGTGCTGAGACTGAAGATAGGGCACTATAGTAGTCGCTTCTCTGCGTGCTGAGACTAAAGATAGGGTACTATAGTGGTCGCGCTTCTCTGCGTGCTGAGACTAAAGTTAGGGTACTGTAGTGATCGCGCTTCTCTGCGGGCTGAGACAATAAATAGGGTACTGTAGTGGTCGCGCTTCTCTGCGTGCTGAGACGAAAGATTGGGTACTATAGTAGTCGCTTCTCTGCGTGCTGATACTTAAGATAGGGTACTGTAGTGGTCGCACTACTCTGCGTGCTGAGACGAAAGATAGGGTACTCTAGTAGTCGCTTCTCTGCGTGCTAATACTTAAGATAGGGTACTGTAGTGGTTGCTTCTCTGCGTGCTGAGACTACAGATAGGGTACTATAGTAGTCGCTTCTCTGCGTGCTGAGACTAAAGATAGGGTACTGTAGTGGTCGCACTTCTCTGCGTGCTGAGACGAAAGATAGTGTACTATAGTAGTCGCTTCTCTGCGTGCAGATACTTAAGATAGGGTACTGTAGTTGTCGCACTTCTCTGCGTGCTGAGACGAAAGATAGGGTACTATAGTAGTCGCTTCTCAGCGTGCTGATACTTATGATAGGGTACTATAGTAGTCGCTTATCTGCGTGCTGAGACTAAAGATTAGGTACTGTTGTGGTTGCTTCTCTGCGTGCTAAGACTAAAGAAAGTGAAATGAAATGGTCGCATCTTAATAAATTTGCAGTCATCACTGTAGTTCAATGACAAAACTTGATGAGTTGTAGTGGGATCAAGCTTTGTATCTGCTCACATTTGTCATTGAAAGTATTTACTATCTTTCTTAAAATGTTGGTATATTTTAATTGCTAGGGTGTCTGCTTAAGATTGCTTATTTTGTGAAATATATAAAAATCTCAGAAAATGTACATTCAGCATTTTCATGGGAAGAAACAACTAACAAATGATGGACTTGTAAGTTTTTGAATGAAAAAACTGCTTGGCACTACAACTTGGCTTCAAAATGAGATCCCAAACTAAAGGCACGAAGTCTTGAGTCAGCTCCCCTGGCTTCTTCTTTGATCAGGTGTTGAGCAGCTTCATCACAAAATCTTTAGACTAATGAGGCTTATCAAGGCCCCGAACCCCGAATTTAGATGATTAGGATGTGACCGAATCATAAGCCACTTTCGTCCAAAGAAATTATATTGTCGGGTTCAATTTTAGAATTCGATCCACGGGAACACGAAGAAAAACGTGGATTTTTATGAGTTTTACTGAGTTCATGGCCCTTGTGGAACTCGTACAGCAGGCGCGTACAAAGAATTGTGTGAGTTACGCTTGCCGAAGTCAAGTTTTCGTGCAACTTGTCGAATGGAAAGGGCAGGATCTTCATGAACCTCTTAACTAACGGTTTCATTTGCTTACGCCGTTCTGGAAGCCTTGCATCTTTGGGACGTCAGATTTGCTCTTCTCTCTTCTTCTGTCAAATCTGTGCCAGAATATTCGTTTCAAGGCTGCTGGAGAGGAAATCTTCCCGTATCATAGTACGATCCAATTTTATCGTTCCCTCGTAAACATTACTGAGAGAAAATATGTGTTCAGTATTTATCATCCAAAAAGATTGCAAAGCATATTATAATTGATCAAAAATTGCAGTTATTAGTAAAATTTTCAGTGTCGTAGGTGCGGTAGCATATAAAGTTTACTGTAGTTGGGCATCTATTCGTTGATCAAACGCTCTATAACAGACATCATATACAAGGTATTTGAGATTATTATTTCCTATTATTACCTCAGGTACTTGAAGTGTTGCTCATCATCACCCGATATCACATCACCGGTCATACAAACAGAAATCACTTTGTATCAGAATCCCTAGACAATTATGTTAATGTTAATGAGATAATATAATGATACTACTAAAAAATTACTATTTCGTCTATCGTTTGTCATTTAAAGGCAGTAGATATTGATTAATATGTCAACCGCTTGTTGGAAGTACGTCATTTAGGGTCGAACAACAACAGTTACTAAGATGCCATATAGATTGATATGTAGTAGTAGTTTCTTCTGTTTTTCACCGGAGCTTCAACGAGTAGTCACTGAGTGCATGGGATAAATAAAATCAGCAGGTTTTGTAGAGTAATTTAAATTTGATCGATTGATGAACCAACTTCAATCTGGACTCGCACTCCGGTGTTCGTTGACGCGTCAATGTTGCTTCAAGGAAGACAATACACTGCGTCCGAACACGAGTGGCTCAGTACATTACTCTCCCTCCATCACTCCTTCCACCCCGGTAATACAAGAGCAGTAATACCAATTTTCCTTTCGATTACCACTCATTCCAGATTGACGGAGTTGGTCCGGGTTAAATGGATTTGTTCCCACTTGATTCGGAATGAGGCAATTTATTCTCAAGAGGTTCACGGCGGCTTCAAGGGTCGTTGCTCGTTAGCAATTGAGGAGAATGTTTGTTTAGACGAACTGAAGAAGGAAGTAAAATGAGATTGTGACCTCTGTACGCACCACGAATGGTATCCACTTGTGTATTATTGGGACCCAAACTACGTCCTTACTAAGATTGTTTCCATTTCTGACCGCTGCATGTGCATTACTCGTGGATTATACTGTTCATACAAATATTTCCTTCAAGATGGCAAGGAACAAAGAAGGCAAATGATTTTTTTTTCTCAGTGCCGCATTTGGCCTCTTGTTGTTCATCCACCGGACAGCCCAAACAAATTAAAAATTTGTATTTCATTCAAAATTACATAATGTTATGTTCATATTTGAAGTAAGCCAGTAAACACAAAGTTTTACAGCAAAAGGATCGCCCTATCCTCACCACCCTACCCTCACCTCACAAATCTCGTAGCCTAACCCACACCATCCTACCTTAACCCCCTTCTCTCACCACCCTACACTCACCATCCTATCCTGACAACCCTACGCTCACCACCCTACCCTCATCCCCTTCATTCACCCCCCTACCCCAGCCTCTCTCTCCCAACACCCTACCCACACCACCCTACCCTCACCACCGTACCCTCACCACCCCCTTACCTCCCAAATCTCGCCGCCTAACCCACACCATCCTACCTTAAACTCCTACTCTCACCACCCTACACTCACCATCCTATCCTGAAAATCCTACCCTCACCACCCTACCCTAATTCCCTACATTCATTACCCTACCCCAACCTCTCTCTCCCAACACCCTACCACACCACCCTACCCGCAACACCTTACCCTCTACCATCACCACCGTACCCTCACCCCCCTTTCCTCGAAATCCCTAACTTCAGCACCCTCCCCTCACTACCCTCCTCACACCACCTTTACCTCACAACCGCTCCCTCACCACCCTTCCCTCCATTCCCTCTACTCACCACCCTCCCCTCAACACCCTCCCCTCTTCACCCTTCTAACACCACCTCCTCTTACACCACCATCCTTTCATCCACATTTTTTCACCACCCTCCTCTCACCACCTTCCTTCACCACGATCCTTTCAACATCCTTCTTTCACAACACCCTCTCCCAATCGCCCATTCCTCACAGCCTTACGTTCACAACCGTACCCTCACCACCCAACCCTCATCTCCCCACCCTCGACACCCTAACCTTCCCACCCAACCCTCACCACCTAAGCTTCACCACCATACCCTCACCACCCTACCCTCACCACCCTACACTCACCACCTTACACTCACCAACCTACACTCACCATCCAGCACTCACCATAATAGCCTTGTCATCCTACCCTCACAATCCTACCCTCTCCTTACTACCCTCACTACCTAACCCTCGAAACTCAACCCTCATAAAACTACCCTCACAACCATACCCTCACAACCCAACTCTCACAACCCTACCTTCGCCCCCTGCCCTCACAATATTACCCTCACAATATTACCCTCACAACCCTACCCTCACAACCTTAACCTCACAACCTTACCCTCACAACCTTACCCTCACAACCTTACCCTCACAACCTTACCCTCACAACCTTACCCTCACAACCTTACCCTCACAACCTTACCCTCGTCAACCAACCTTCAAACCCCTACCCTCACAATCCTATACTCACAACCCTATCCTCACAACTGATACGGGCATGAAAGAGATGCGTGACACGGGTCGAGCATAAATACAATACATTCCCAAACCAAATAACACGTTCGCGGCGGCATAGCCCACAGCAGCAGCAAGTTCACATTACAGTCCTAAACACATGAATATACCCGTGTCACTCACCCAATCATGACTACGTGTGGGGTTTTAACCAAAAATACAAATTGAGGTTTAAACATTATAAGAAAGCAATGCACATTTTTGCCAATGCCGACCAGTTCAGACAATTCCCACACACCCAACATGAAATTTATTTGCCACTAGGTCATGTATGGATTGTTAATACCACCACCTTCATCTCCCGACATTAATTATTAATGGTACTCATCTATACCGCAGGCATAAGGAATATTGGTTCGCAGAGCCCAATACATGAACACCGCTTATAACAGTCCAACCGCGCGAAAGTTTTCCTTATTATGGACCTGAGGGGTCGATCAAGCGGCTTGGTGAGGACATTTTCTTATGCCTTAGGAGCTTACTACGTTTAATAAATATTTTTCGATACATGTATAATTTTACGTTAAACTATGCTGAACAATTAATTATGATCATGATTGACGATGCACAGTTATTAGGCAGGGCAAGTTGATACTTTACACACAACACTTCAACTTAACCAAGACAACACGGAGCACGACGACCCACTCCTTATCACGATCTCAGAGCACAGAACTGAACTGCCTTATTTGGCTCCTCTATATATACTAGGTATTTTTACGGAACCACCCTCCTTTGCTTCAACCGGCAAGTGCTCTCAAAACCCTTAGATACCGGATGCTCTGTAGTTGATGTCCAATTTAACCAAACAGCTCGATCGACCTCTCACCGACTTAGATTAAGAGGTAATGCATACGAAGTCGAGCCGTAAGCACTCGTTTAGGACTACCACAAATTTATCCCATCAATATGTACGCGCAATACTACAATCAAAATATTACAGCTTTATTAACCCATGCACGATATTGGGGTATTATCCAATTAGTTATCTAATTACATTCTGCCTCCTGGGTGTGGACAGGAAATGATCCTTCGAAGATGGCTTAGGAATGCAACCGTCTGCCGCTCATTCAAATCAACCGAGCAATTAGTACTGCATAGGGTGGTTGCATTTATGTGACAAACAACATTATTTACGTCCCGCTGCCGACTTGCCGGCTACACACAGCACGTCTGTCGACTTCCGTTGACTTCCATTCATTCATGGCCTGACTGACTTACTTCATATCAATACCTCCCCCTTCCGCTGAAATTTCTTCACTTCACGTAAGGGGAGAAATTTCCCTTTAAACTCACATATACATCATTCACATCCCACAACTTTCCCCACGCTTGCGCACTGCTTTATTCCCTCTCGTTATGCTCTATGTTGCGTTGGTTATCGAAGGAGCTTGGCTACATCGTGATACTATATATACTAATCAGAGAATCATAACTTTTTCCAATCCATGTACGTCTGGATGGAAAGGCCTTTGCACAGCGCACGTTACCTCTGATGTTTAGACATGTTTCCATGTTTTACTCTGTCAATATTCGGTACGTCAAATTTCCCGTATCAAGATGCATCTTGTCTAAAGAGCATGCGATGGCACTGCCATTTCAGATCAACGGCTGCAAAAACAGCTTTTACTGTTGTCGCCTCACTTTGATTGCGGCATATGGAAATGATTAATCTGTTCGGAAGTTGACAGATGTCGTCGGTGTTCCCCCAGTAATGTTTCGTTTAGAATATTTACCAGTACGGAAAGTCACAAACTCAATCAATGCCAAGGTTTCCTTAATAATATTTCGTTTGCCTTCCTTCACCGGTGCCTTGATAGTGCATATGCTCATGACCCCAGTGTTCACAAAGGTGCGTACTCATATTAAGAGATTTTTACGTCACAAAACCCACCCAAAAGGAAGAAATTTTCTTCGAAGGGTCATTTATACATCCTGCGTATCTCATAATTTTCCACATCCCTGTGTACTGCCTCCTTCCTTCTTGCTAGGTTATATGGTGCGTTTGGTTCTCGAGGGAAGGTAGGCTACGTCCTGAAACTAATCAAGTGACCATAAGCCATCCGCTCCATGTACGTCTGGGTGAGAAAGTCCTTGCATAGCTTACGTTACCTCTGATGTTTTGACATGTTTCCATGTTTAATCCGCCAATATTCGGTACGGCTGATGCAGGTACCCCTGACCAATTTGCTATAGCGAATTTCCCGTGCCATGACGCATCCTATCGAAATGCAGGCAAACGGCACTGCCATTTCAGATCAACGGTTGTTTAACATTGCTAGTACGGAAGTTCACGGATTTCGATCAGTGTTTCCCCAGTAAGATGTTTCATTTGCCTACCCTCACCGTTGCATTAACATTGCCCAGCTCATGAATTTTAGTGTTCACAAGGTTGCGTACTCATGTTATGAGTTGGCGTCTCGCCTACGCTGGTATCTTAAATTTTACAACTATCTCATAACTAAATACGTTTATACATTGCATGGCCCTACGCGTTCTTACATGACTAGTTTCCGTAGCTCAACATACCCTAATGCCTAAATTTGCTGTTACTTGCATTATCTACATTTGGAAAGTTTGTAGGACTGGCTTCCGTTCATATGTGTAGCGTTTTTTTTTGTGTTTTTGTTAGTCGCCTTTCCTCTTTCTCTTCCTAGTCATTCTGCAATGGATTTTACCTACGCCTCAGGTTATATCTGACTGCAGTTTCGTTGCTACTTGTTTGCTGCTCCCCCGGTTGTTCTGCTTCGTTCCCTTCGTTAGTTGGGCCGTCGTCCAGTGTATCCGTCTCCTCTTCGTTTAGTAGTAGGGGAAAAGGGTCGTTTCTAATTTGAGCGTACTGGCATCGATGAAGCTGCACGTATTGCTCTCGAGACTTTTTGTACAGATGCTTAATGCGCTCGTTCGTTCGCGTTAATTCCAACACGCGGTAGGGTCCGGTATGCTTCAGAGGCCATTGGTTGTTATGATCTGCATCCTGTCTCTCATTTCGTACAAAAACTTACATCCCCGGTTGCAACTTTTCGCTATTGACGACTTTGTCTCGCTTTTTGGCAATCCTTGTGTGCGCCTGCTTGATTAGTCATCTGACCACCTTAAACGCTGAATACATGCGCGCTGTCATTTCTGCTGCGTAATTCTCCCCCAAGGTATAATCGATCCATGGAGGGGTAAACAAGTTGCTGAATGGCATGTACGCGTCACGGCCAAAGAAGAGGTAGAAAGGTGTGTTTTCCACAACCGTGTGATACGCGGTATTCATGGCCAGTGTGGCGTATGGGAGGTTCTTTTCCCATGACATTTGGTCGTTCGAAGCCATTTGCGATGAGATGTTTTTCAGGGTGCGATGTGCCACTTCGACAGCTCCGTTCTCTTGAGGGTTAAATGCTGTCGTGGTTCGACTTATGGTTCCGAGTCTCTTGCACACATCCTGAAATAGCGCGGTTTTGATTTGATTTGATCCTCATTTCCACCAGAGCCTCAACGTGAGTCATAATAGGCTCCCCCGTAGGGCTCGAACGCCTAGGTGTGCGAGGAAAAAACATAACAACGCTTTTAACGTTAGCAAGAAAGTGAAAATTTTAGCGATGTCAGCCGCAAACTGGTGCGCAAAAGAAAAAACGCTTACTCGAAACGCTTCCAATCCTCTAGAACTTAAAGAGTAACACGTACGCACCCTAGTGCGTACAGGTAGCATCGTAAAGATTAGTACAAGGTCAGTGGCTACACGGGCAAACTCAGCTCCGACAGCAACGCTACACAATATTTACAGCTAGGCCGCTTAGTTGTATAAATACAATTGATTCATTTAGGTAAGATAAAGACTCAGACGAAACGAAACGAATCCTCTCCTCAAACGCCTCAGAACCTCATGGTTAACATGTCCACACGCCAGTACGCACAGATAGTATCGTCGAAATTGGTGCAAGGTTCACGATTACACGGACAAAGCCAGCTCCGAAAGCAACGCAACACAATGTTTACAGCTACGCGGTCTATTTGATTATAAGTACAAGTTATTTAGTAAGGCAAGATAAAGACTCAGACAAAACGAATCCCCGCCTCCAACCACTCAGAACTCCAAGAATTGGTACAAGGTCCACGGCTTCACGGATTAGATAGACTCCAACCGCAACGCGTCACAAGGTTTTATAGCTACGCAGTCCAGGTCAATCCCTGGAACTGCATATGGTCCATGCACGCGCGAGCGAGCACAGACTGAACAAAAAATACCCATTCACAAAATCACAAACACGAATTCCCGCACAAATACTCCAGCGTTTTAATATTGTGGATCGTGAAAAAAAAGTAAGAGCAGGTTCATCATGGGCAAAAAAACTGCTCAGATTATTGATTTCGCACTGATTGTTTAAGAGAATAGGGCGGGGGGGGCATTGGTCCCTTGGGTCGCAAAAGAGACCGATGAATCCCGGAGGGTGACCCATGTCCCCCGGGTCTTCCCGAGCTCCTCGAGTCCCCCGAGACCCCTCGCCTCAG